>APFE030185609.1:5745-30937 GCA_000404065.3 Pinus taeda
GAGAGTTGTAGCTCTCTGCAGGTTGCAGCCTACGTACTGGTAAAGGACTGCCCCAGTACAAGACCATTGTAAAAGGAGTTTCTAATTTGAAAGAAGATAGAGACATATTGCAGCAGGTGGTTTTCACCCACATTGGGTTTCCACCTTATATCTGGTGTTCTTTTGATGTGACTGTTGTTTTTCTTGTTCATGCTCATTATTTTATGGTACTGATATGCAAAAATAATTCAAAGTATAAATAAGGAAGATTTGGTAAAAGGACTAGATAATACTGATTCACCCCCCCTCTAAGTATTATTGTCAACATCATCTTATTCATGGCTGATAATATTTTTATTAGATTCCTCTCTTCGAGAGGTGTAGGATTGATTTAAAGATCATTCAATTCTGATAAGTATTCATGGTGATTTGAGTTTATTTTGATTATGGAATTATTATCAAGCCGACCTACAACTTATGTAGGCTTAAGAAGCCCAAACATCATATATTTTCAACCTCTATGTTTTAGTATAAAGAGAAGAGGACTTCAAGTCATTTCTACACACAATTGGATCTCTTCCTCTCTCTACTTGTCTTTGGGTTTTAGTAGGAGGACAGATCCTAAGGTGATGTCGGTGAAGCCGATGTGATTTGATCAAAGGGTTTCCCCATATTGGGGTTTGTCCCTGGCTAGCCACCACATCTTGTGTCTCTTATCTTGGATTGTCTTCTGTGATTTATATTTATGTTGTATCTATAGTTTACTTTATGCTGATGTGATTGCTAATCTATGGATAATAATAAGAAAGATAAGTAAATTGCGCTACGCATAGAACAAACCACAAAATTAACATGGTATTAGAGCTGAGGTGAAGACAATGCCTAAGAAAGAGTGAAAGAGCAATCACCGGCAATAATTGGGACCAAGACAAAAGGATCAATGGGTTCAAATTCACTGAGGGTGAAGTGGAAGCAGAGAATATTATCAGAATGATGCAACAAAAGTTTTTGATGGCCTACTTAAAGATCACTTCATTGGGAAGTTCAGATCTAAGGGTGTAGGGAATGTTACCCCTCAATTGAATGCAGGTAACTCAATTCATTTACAGAATCTATTTTATGTACCTAATCGCGAGAAGAACCTTGTGTCCATTTCAGCAATGGAAGTCAAAGGTTATAGGGTGGCACTCATCGATGGAAAGGCACGTGTTTGAAAATAGATTTTTTCAAAGATGTTTTTGACTTTAGGGTTGTATCAAGTTGTAGGAAGTCCACTAGGGACCATGTCCATTGACACAACACCTGAGGTCTATGAGTCAAATGGTGAAAAGGATGCCTGAATTCAAAAAGAGAATGAAGGTACACGTCTGAAATGCACTGAAGGAAAATCTTATAAGGGGACCATTCCCCTCATGTAGTAGGTGCACAGGTTTGAAACAACCTCCGGAGTTTGAGATTCATGAATGGGAATCTCATGTATACAGGTGGATTAATGTTAAGTTATGGTATGTTCTATGCTTATAACAGTTTGCTTCTTTTTCTTATTAGAAATCACATGTACATAAAGTAAAGTGCAGATAGAACATTAAACGATTGACAAAAAACAAGCCAAGACAAGAGACACAAGATGCGGTGGCTAGCCAGGGACAAACCCATAATGTGATGGGAAACCGTTTGATCAAATCTTATTTTATATTCAATAATTCACCAGAGAGAAATTGTACAATAAATCTTACTTATATCAGCAGTAGCAAACCCTAGATCAGTAGCATCGACATTAGTAGCTTCATCATCAAACTAGGGCAGACAATATCTCACAAACCGATCGTCGGATCGGCTTGATTCCACCACCAAAATTTGTGGCTTCTAGAGGAGGGTCAAATGAACCTACAACACAATTCAGATGAGGAGATATTCTAGTTCATGCAGGTCAAACTTTACTTTTGCAGTTGCAGCTTCAGTTTCAACATCTTCCTTCAAACTAGGGCAGTCGATATGTTGCAAACCGTCCGTCGGATTGACTTGATTCCATCGCCAAAAGTTGTGGCTTTCAGAGGAGGTTTAGATGAAAGTACAGTGTAGTTCAGATGAGGAGATATTCTGTTCCACGTAGGTCAAACTTTACTTCTGCAGTTGTAACTTTAGTTTCAGTAGCTTCCAGCTTCACATGTGTGAAGGAGAGACCCTTTTCTACACAGTAGAGAAGAGACTCTTTTTTGCACAGTGAGAGAGAGAGATGTGATGAGATGAGTGATTCCAAATGAGGAAAATTCCTCCTATATTTATACACAATGTTGGTGTTTGAATAGATGCGACTGTTGGGCTTCTGATCCTACATGAGTTGTAGGTCAGCTTGATAATAATTCCATAATCAAAATAAATTCATATCTTCATGAAAACTTATAGGAATCAAATGATCTTTATATCAATCATACACCTCTCAACAAGAGGAATCTAATAAAAATATTATCAGCCATGAATAAGATGACTCACATCAATTTTTTCCCTAGTTTCCAATTTTAACACTCCCTCTAAACTAGGGAGAACTTCATTTGCAATATGTCTATCGGTCATTACTATTCATCCATCAAATGCACTACCCTATACAGCCTGACCCTTGCCCTACTTTGCTCTACTCTACTTATTCTACTTTGTCCTATTCTGCCTTGTACTGATTTGTATGGCTCTGCTCTGTTATGCTCTGCTCTACTTTTGTTTGAATTATGAAGAAGAAGAAATGATCAAGGATGTATCATACTAACCAAATTCAGTCTCAGAGTATGTACCACTGGTCCCAAACCAGTCTCAACTAACTCGAAGTCAGCATCATAGTGAGTACAACTCCTACCACTGGTTCTAGACTAATAACATCCTCCACTGACTCAAAGTCAGTCTCAAAGTGCGTACCACTGGTCCTAGACCAGTAATAACCAACCCATAGTCAGTGTCATAGAATGTACCACTCCTACTGTTAGTGTCAGTCTTTCCTGCCTTCCTCCAGTGATCAAATATGCTCTTACAAAGTGGTCTCAGAGTGTCAAGGTCAAATTTTGTCATTTTAGGGAGCCTTCAAGCAAAATTTGGTCACTAGGCATTAGGTCTAGGGTTTGTTTTCACTCTTTTCAAAATTGTCCAAATGTCGGTCCATGTCACTATTCAGCTAAGTCTATCATTAGTCAAAGGGTTTTCATCATCATGTCAAGTTCCACTGGGTCATTTTACACCTTGTTCACGCTTTAGTTGTGCCTAGGTAAGGTTCATTTCCCTCTCCTAGGGTTTTGAAGGCAATTTCTCTTGGATGGCCAAATCATCAGCAAAACTTGTATCCATATGTTCATACACCTTTCCCTATCCTTCATGTACCTTATCAAACACTTCCCATCACTGAGATTCCCCAAATTCCTCAATTTTCCACAAACCCTAGTTTCTTGCTACAACCTGGCAATTTTCTAGGTTGGGCCTGTGTTTTGCCCTTTTGGACCCCTTCCCCTCACTTTATCTCCGAGATTCCACTTTCCCCTACTTCCTAACAGCCCTCCCTACTTCCCAAAATTTCTCCAAGAATTTAGAAGCCCCTTATCCCCTTCCTTTCGCTTCATTTTGACAAAATCCCTTGTTTCACACATCGGGATAAGTTTCACTCAAAAGATGTTTCAGAGTAATCAAATATGAATTTTAGAAAACTGAAAGAGGTTTTTGTCCAAAACATGCCAAATAATAAATACCTCCCTCACTTTTTACACAGGTATCATGGTTTTAGATAAATGTCAAAACTACCGTTTCCTCAGGAGAATTGAATGCACCTCTGAAGTGACCTTGGGAAGATCAAGAGTTCTCCTAGCATGGTTGGCCAAATTACTTTTGTGATGAGTCAAATGCTAACTAGACACAAAGATATTTCCAATGAGCTATCATGAGCTCAATTTGGAGTTGAGGAAGGCATTCAAAAGTTGACTGCAACAACACTCTGCCTTGAGGCAGCCTCATTTGGCACATTTTGACTAGTCTTGTGAGATTTGATTTTTGACAAGGAAAATGAACTCCAAATTAAAAAATTATAGTTGAGTTGAAAATTATACTTAAATACCTTTCCAACGAGCTATTCTGCGCCCAATTTCAACACCGGGAAGGCCTCTAAAAGCCTCCTACAAAATGCACTATTTAGCTGAGGGTGCGCTACGCATTGAAACTATGCGCTACGCACTAGGCAGTGCGCTACGCATTAGGTGAGCACATCCTGTGTAAATTTACACAGGCACTATGCACAGGGAGGTGCGCTATGCATATAACTGGCGCGCTACGCATCCATTCCAGCACTGTGTTTTTTTCCTAAAATTCATCAAATCACCCCGGCAATTACAAGTAGGTGTCTCCTTTGACTCAAGCATCAAGTTGAATGGTGTCTAATGTATGTTTGAAAGAAATGAAAGTGGTGTTGCGTGTAAGAAAATAAATCAAACCCTAGGCCCTTATTGAAAATTTGTATAGGGTATTAAAAGGCATTGGAGACAACAACTCTTCATACCACAACATCTTTGTGATTGTTTTTATGCCCAAATATACCAAACAAAATACCCATTATGGCAGAATGTTTATGATGCTTCAACTGGATTTTTGAGGATACATTGAAATTGGGATTTTATTACACATACAACATACATATTGCATACCTCCTATTGCAGTTATTGTGTTTTCAAAGCCACGTCAGACACAGAGTCAGTGTATGAGCAGGAAAATGACAATGATTCCACAACAGAGGGGAATGTGCCACAAAGTCCTGGCAGAGGTGGCAAAGGTGGCAAAAATCTTAGAGAAGAGCCCAGCACATCAGCATAGGAGCATATATCATTATGCATTGATCAAAATCGTGGTGATTCATCAGCTGGCACAACAGGGCATTACATGGGATGACTTTATTGCTCGTGACCTTTTCACAGCGCCTCAGCCACCTCCAGAGATAGTTCATGATGAGGGAGTGCCTTCACAACAGCTTGACATTCCCGAGACCGAGCATGTTGATGCTCCCGTATATGTGACATATCAGAAAGGCCATAGAGCCTTATTTGCAGCCGCACGACGAGTACTATCTCCACCCGGGGTGGAAGGGGTCTCGTTGACACCATCAGCAGAGCGAGTATTATCTCCACATCATGTGGAAGGGGTCTCACTTCCATCTACAACATAGGTACAGAGTCAGGAAAGGGGCAAGAGACCCATGATTGACGAGGGTTCTTCAGGAGGCTAGGACACAGATATCATTGATGTTGATGCTAGCTCTCCTAGTTCCGAGCTAAAGGAAATTATCCGAGAGAAAAGGGCCGAGAATGAGTCACTGAAAAAGAGATTGCAGATGGCTAAATGGGTGATCAACTACCTAGAGCAGCACAACAAGCAGTTGGAAGATGAGCATGAACTTTATGAGCTGCGGAAGATCTGCGAAGACCAGAAATTGGCCCGAAGGAGACCCGGTGATTTGACACCTATTGATAGGGAATCAATGCTCATCCGGGTCAACACTCATCTGGAGAAGTTGTTGGGAAAGGAAAATAGAGACAAGGACATGCTTCGCCACATGAGGACTCACTATTGGGCTTGCATGCATGTTTAAAAAGCGAGAATCAAGGTCCTCAAAAGGCGTTTGAGCAAAGTGCAAAAACGACACAAAAGGCCTGATCCACTTCAAGTTTTGGCCGAGGCTTCACTCGTTGAGCATGATAAATGATGGAGGGTCTTCACTCCAATTTTGGGCACATTTGGAGAAAATTTTATCATTTCAAAAATTTTGGCTTAAGAAACAGGTTTTTGGGTTCTACGCGTAGCGCGCAGCGCGCTACCCTGAATATTGGGAGGTCCGATTGATAAAGGGCTTGTAGTTTTGGATTTTGCATGAAGAAATACATTTGTACAACCACTTCCAAGGAATTCCATCAAGTTCTAGGTGGTCAAAATGTCCAAAAACACCATGAAAACCACCTTGCTGCCACCTTTTCCAACTGCAGGTAGTACCTCTGGGAGAATTCCGTTTTTAGGGTGAAAATGAGCTCCAAATTGGAAAATTCCACCTAATTTGGAAAGTAGACATCCAAGCCTTTCCATCGCACTATCATGAGCTCAATTTGGATGTCAGGAAGTGCTCCAAAAACAAGCTCAAAGGGGCGCTATGCATAGGGATCAGGGGTGCTACGCATACAGTTTTTGGCCCAGATTTTCACCTTCAGCTCAGGAATTCGGCTAGTTTCTACCAAATTCACTCTTTGATGTAATTTTCCACCTAATATGATGTAAATTTATGTATGTAAGGTAACTTAGCACTTATTTACCTTCTTCTAGATGATTCATTCACAAATTAGCAAGAAATCAATGTAATGAATCAGTTTTGTTCTTTTTAGAGGCAGGTTGTTTGGTCATCTAGATTCTTGCTCCATGTTTAGAATTTGTTCAAACTGTTCCTAGAAGGAGGAGATCGACCCCTAGAGGTTAGGGAATGAGGATAGCTTGGTCTATATATGTAAGTTTTCATTCAGTAGCATAGGTTGGACTCTTGGGATAGTTTGGAGACTATATTGTACATATTTTACCAGCATTTTTGGCAAAGGAAAGACCAGGGTTTTGCAGCACTATTTGGGATCCATGTAGCTTTATGTCTTGATGGTGTGTTTCTATTAGTACTTGTAAGTTGTGTATGTGCATCATTATCTCTATTGAATCTTCTCTTATTAAGCAAATGAAATGTTAAGGTAGAATCCATGAAATTGCTATGCTTTGCCTTTAAATTTGTTTAATATTCTATGTTTTCTTCAGTTTAAGGAGAATCCTTGAGACCCCTTGCTCTCCTTAGCCTCTCATCGGTCTGATCTATCCATATCACCTGCTTTAATGCATCAAAACAATTGCCTATCTTGCCCCAAGTGGACCTTTGCAAAAACTGTGCCTCATCCCCACACCCAAAATTGCCTTTCCCTTGATTTCAACAAAATCATAAAAAATCAATTCTAAACTCTTTGTACTTAATACCTAGCCTAAAATCAGTCATCAATTCGGTCATCTCGAGCCTTTTCGATTTTCTTCGCCGAGTTTTACCCGGAGAGAGCCCTCTCCTGTCCTCGTAGGGCTAGCTACGAGGTTGAGCGTGGTTTGATGTGGCCTTGAGTCTTGCCTTATTTCAGCCTAAGGTAGATTTGAGCGCTAACACCTACCACTGGTCCTAGACTAGTATCATTGATCCTAGATCAATGGAGGTAATCCTAGCATAGGGAGTACAGTAGATACAACGATGCGTCCATCGGTACTACTATGGTGCCTAACTTCATTTCCCTACTCATTGATCAGATGATAGGTACTTCCCATGAGTCCCAAACTGCATGGGTAGGATGTCTCGACAAGAGAACTTAATCAATCCCATCCTCATAGGAGAACACATCAATCCTGCTACAATCACCATGGAAAACACTTCAATCTAGGCCGCCATGTAGAACACATCAATCTAGGCCTCACAGGAGAACACATCAATCCTGCTACAATTGCCATGGATAACACATAAATCCAAACCTCATAGGAGAACACATCAATCTTGCTACAACCACCATGGAGAACACATCGATCTAGGCCTCATAGGAGAACACATCAATCCTGATACAATCACCATGGAGAACACATCAATCCTACTACAATGTCACTAGGGGGTGTACATGTATATCACCATGGAATAGTGAATCATCCTGTGGTCATATGCTGGTCCAATAAGTACCCCGCACCTCCCTAGAGCTCCCAGAGTTCAATGCATCATACATGACCCTCATTGGAGGGTCTTTTAACAACTCCAACTTGTTCAAGGAAAGTCAGAAATTTTACTTTCCCAAGGGTTTTTGGCAAACTGTCGGTGACCTGTTCATCTGTACCGATATGTTGGAGCCTTATAGCTCCCTATTGCACCATATCTCGAATATAGTGGTATCTGATATCGATATGCTTGGAGTGATCATGAAATATGAGACTCTCTGACAAATGAATCCCACTCTAGTTGTCGCAAAGGATGATGGTGGTATCCAATGTAAATCCAAACAACTCATTTGAGAGATTTCGTAACCAAACTGCCTCACAGGAAGCCATGCTAGCAGCAATATACTCTGCTTCGGTGGTGCTCAAGGCCACTGACTTCTGCTTCCTGCTCATCGAGGATATCAAAGTAGATCCCAAGGAGAAACAACACTTAGAAGTGCTCTTATGGTCCTCCACATTGCCTACCCAATAAACATTTGTGTATCCAAATAGTCTCACATCTCTGGCACTGTATCTTAACCCATAAGTGATTGTGCCACGAAGATATCTCAGCAAATTCTTGGCAGCAATCCAATGTATGTGGTGGGTTTCAACCATATGTTGACTCAACATGTTGATTGCTAAGCATATATAAGAATGAGAGTTCACTAAGAACATTAATGCTCCGACGAGTTGCTGACACTCAGTAACATTTTGTAAAACAGGTCCAGCAACACTACCGCTTAACTTCTTGAAGTAAAGCTCCATCAGGGTAGTTATAGGCTTGCATTCCACCATACCAAATCTTTCCAATATCTTCACCACATATTTTCCTTGAGATAGGAAAGTTTCCCCTGGCTTCTGCCACACTTCAAGTCCTAGGAAATAGTGTATCAGTCCTAGGTCCTTCATTTCAAATTCAAAAGCCAACTCCCTCTTACATTTGAGAATGAGAGAGTCTGCACCTGTTAGAAAGAGGTCATCCACATACAACACCAGTATGAGAGGTTTGTCATCTTCAACCTTAAAGTAAAGGTTAGGAGCGGCTTCACTCCTAATGAATCCCAACTTCATCAAGTAGCTATCAATCCTCTCATACCATGCTCGGGGTGCTTGCTTCAGCCCATAGAGAGTCTTCTTCAACCTGCATACATGAGATTTCTAATCATAAATCTCAAATCCTTTGGGTTGCTCCACGTAAACCTCTTCTTTGATCAAGCCGTGCGAGAACGCGGTCTTGACATCCATTTGATGTAGATTCCATCCTTCTGAAGTGGCAAGGGCTATGATCGAGCGGATGGTCGTATATCTGGAAACAAGTGCAAATATCTCATCATAGTGTATACCTTCCTTCTGGGAGAAACCACGAGCAACAAAACAAGCCTTATACTTTTCCATACTTTCATATGCTGCATGCTTTATATTACAAAGCCATTTGGAAGTAACAACTATCTTGTCTTGGGGTCTGGGAACTACTTCCCAGACATCATTCTTCATAATAGACTCATATTCTTCGGTCATAGTATCCTTCCATACTTGATTCTTGACAACATCTGAGAATGATGAAGGCTCATTTTTTATGATCATGCTCATGATGGTCAGGTATCCCTGATAGCTATTAGGTTTCTTACTTTCATGAAAGGTTCCTTGGGGTGCAACACGTCCTTCAGCATCATCAGGTAGCCCCCTAAGCCATGAAGGCCTCTTCCTAGAAGAGGAAGGCTCATGTGGAGGAGGATCAATCGAATCCATGGGTTCTTCTACATCAGGTATTGATTCATCATCCTTTTCTTTCAGTTCCCTGGTATCGGCTTCTTGAGAGCTCCTCAAAATCAGAAGATTGTCCACCTTGCTGAGAGCCATATCTTCATCAAAGGTGACATCATGACTAATCACAACTTCCCTTTGACTGGCTACATAGATTCTATAGCCTTTAGTATTTTCACCATAGCCTACAAAAATTCTCTTCTTTCTAGATGCATCCAATTTATTTCTTTTCTCTTTCAGCACATGAAAATATACAAGGCTTCCAAAAATTCTAAAATGAGAAACATCAAGTTTCTTACTGGTGAACTTTTCTTCAGGAGTCTTGGAACCCAATGCTTGATGAGGGCATCGATTTTGTACATATACAGTGGTGTTTTCAGCTTTAGCCCATAGAAAATTCGGAAGTCTTTGATCATGTAGCATGGCCCAGATAGCTTCCACAATCGTGCGGTTCTTCCTTTTCGCCGCACCATTCTATTCAGGAGTATATGGTGTAGTAGTCTCCCTCTTGATGGCAGCCTCTTTAAAAAAATCATGTAACTCATTAGATTCATATTTAGTCCCATTATCAATTCTTAAGATCTTCATCTTCTTTTTGGTTTGATTCTTGATCATAGCTTTGAAGTGTCGAAAGCAAGAGAATACTTCATCCTTCATTTTCAAGAAGTATATCCAGGTCTTTCGAGAATAGTCATCTGTAAAAGTAAGATAATATGAATATCCTCCCAAGGATTTCACAGGCATCATACCAGATATGTCTGAGTGAACTAGTTGTAATATATTGGAGGTCTTGCTTTGACTTGAGGGGAATGGTCCCCTTTGGAGATTTCCTTCGACACATCTCGGACATACACCTTCTTTCTCTACTTGGAATTCAAGAATCCCTGTTACCATCTATCTTACATCGAGTAGAGCTTTGTAATGAAGGTGGGAAAACCTCTGATGCCAAAGTTCAAACTGAAGAGTTGTGTCACAAGACATGACACCTAGGGGACTTCCACCGACCTGATATAAAGAATCAACTCGAAACCCAAGAGTGAAAACATCTTTAACATTATTTTTCCATATACTTACCTTGCCATCACTGAAGGTTACCTTGTGCCTTTGTCTTCTATTGCCGAGATGGATACCAGGAACTTTTTGAGATCAGATACAGATAATACATCTTGTAAGTGGATCATATTACCTTGATTCAATTTGGGAGAAACATTGCCTACACCTTTCACAGGGTATCTCATGTAATCTCCAGGGACAATTTCTAGGTTAGTTTCTTTCTCTACCAGATTATGGAGTACTTCTTTGTAACCAGTGAAGTGTCTTGAGGCACCACTATCAATGAGCCAAATTCCCATTGATTCCAAAGGAGCAAAGGTAGATAGAGTAGCTGGTAGATAATATTCAGCCTACTTATTATCAATAGTGTTAGATTCATACCTGGAATTTCTAGCCTTCTTGAATGGTTGTCCTCTTCCTTGATTTCCAGCACTCCTTTTACCTTTGCTATTGAATTTTCCATCCCTTCAATTACCATGAGAGGGATTTTAATCATCGTCATGGTGAGAGTCCTTTCTGTCAGAGCATTCCCTTGCATAGTGACATGCTTTATTGCAATTGTAACATCGTCCTTTTCTTCCACCCTTAGGTCCAGCCTTTCTTTTCGATTTAGACCTGGAATTATTTCTTTTCTTAGCATGAGAAGAAAAAGCAGTAGGAGGACCTTTAGGCAAGGGCATGTCTTTCTCTTCTACCCTTGTTTCTTCTTGAATGCATCTATCCATTAATTCCTCAAAACCAGGAATTACATTATTGTTCAGAAGAGTATTCTTGAGCACATACCATTCGGATGGTAATCCTCCAAGAGTCGCAAGTGCCATTTCTCTGTCAGTAATAGTCTCCCCAATAGATAGGAGATTGTTCTTGATCTCGGTGATTCTTAAGAAGTATGCTTGTAGACTCTCATATTTATCCTTGTTGATTTCCCTCGGCTTTTTCTAAGAAGCAAAACTTGATTTGCATTATTAACTTTAAATAAACTCACCAGTCTATCGTAGATTTCCTTGGAGTTGTCTAGTTCAGAGATGTAGGCCACCAAGTGCTTGTCAATAGAGTCCTAGATGATCTTCTTTGTTTTGACTTCTCTGTTTTTCCATTTGTTCCAAGCAGCAGCGGATGCATTTGATGGAGGCTCAACAATATTTCCTCTTACATGGTCCAGAACTCCTTGATCTTCTAGGGTTAGATCGATAGACATCTTCCTTCTGTGATAGTCAGCTTTCTCATGGAGCTTGTCTTTAGCAAGAAAGAGTGTTGAGGACCCCATAGTTCTTTTAGGATAGCCTTGCCAATCTTCTCTTCGGTGATTGATCTTGCTCTTCCTCGGGCTTTTTCTTCACCTCAAATTTGATACCATGTTAAGTTATTGTATGTTCTATGCTTATAAAAATTTACTTCTTTTTTCTTATTATAAATCACATGTACATAAAGTAAAGTGTAGATAGAACATTAAACGATTGATAGAAAACAAACCAAGACAAGAGACACAAGATGTGGTGGCTAGCCAAGGACAAACCCCACAATGTGTGGGGAAACCATTTGATAAAATCTTCTTTTATCTTCAATATTTCAATAGAGAGAAACAATACAATAAATATGATTTATATCAGCAGTAGCAAACCCTATATCAACAACATCAGCATTAGCGACTTCATCATCAAACTAGGGCAGACGATATCTCACAAACCGATCGTCGAATTGGCTTGATTCCACCACCAAGCATTGTGGCTTCCAGAGGAGGTTCAAATGAACCTATAGCATAGTTTAGATGAGGAGATATTCTAGTCCACGCAGGTCAAACTTTACTTCTGTAGTTGGAGCTTCAGTTTCAACAGCTTCCTTCAAACTAGGGCAGTCAATATCTTGCAAACCGTCTGTCAAATTGACTTGATTCCACCATCAAAATTTGTAGCTTTCATAGGAGGTTCAGATGAACCTATATCATAGTTCATATGAGGAGATATTCTAGTTCACGTAGGTCAAAATTTACTTTTGTAGTTGCAGCTTCAGTTTCCACAGCTTCCGGCTTCACATGTGTGAAGGAGAGACCCTTTTCTGCACAATAGAGAAGAGACTCTTTTCTACGCAGTAGAGAGAGAGAGATGTGATGAGATGAGTGAGTCAAAATGAGGAAAAGTCCTCCTGTATTTATACACAATGTTGATGTTTGAATAGATGTGACTGTTGGGCTTCTAAGCGTACATTTGTAGGTCAGCTTGATAATAATTCCATAATCAAAATAAATTCATATCTCCATGAATACTTATCGAAATCGGATGATATTTATATCAATCCTACACCTCTCGATGAGAGGAATCTAATAAAAATATTATCAGCCATGAATAAGATGAATCACATGAGTTTTTTTCCCTAGTTTCCAATTTTAACAAATAAATCCCTCTATGGCTTGAAGCAAAACACCTCGGCCATAGTATGAGAGGATTGATAGTTGTTTGATGAAGTTGAGATTCACTAGGACTGAAACCGATCCAAACCATTACCCAAAGGTTGTGGATGGTAGACCTCTCATACTGGCACCTCATAAGGATGACCTATGTCTAACAGGTGCAGACCCTCTCATTTGTAGAAGTAAGAGGGAGTTGGATTATGAATGTGGAATGATAAACTACAAGCCTATGACTACCTCAAGGATATTAACTTTCATAAGTTATATGCTAGTGATGTCAGACCAAATTTGGGAAATACCTCTGAGTTTCATAAACTCAATCATGTTGATGTTCTTAGTGAACTACCATCTGGACATATGTTTTGCAGTTAGCATGGGGAGTTCATATTTGGTTGAGCCTCACTAGGTTGGTGCCAAGAATCCTCTAAGATATTTTTGGGCCACAATCTCTCATGGATTGAGATACACTGTCGGAAATATGAAAACTATTGATTATTCGAATGTTGACTGGGTAGGCATTGTGGAGGATCACTAGAGCACTTCTTAGTGCTGGTTCTTTTGGATTCTGCTTCGATATCATGGATGGAAAGAAGCAGAAATCAGTTGTTATAAGTACCACCAAGACCAGATACATAACTATGAGTATGACCTCGTATGAAGTTGTCTGGTTGTGGAAACTCTTCAATGAGTACACATGATGAATACCACTATGATTCTCTGTGACAACCATAGGTGGGATTTGATTATTGAGGAATCCCGTATTCAATGATTTCTCCAGTAGATAGACATCAGATATTGCCTTATCTAGGATATGGTAAGTCGATGAGCAAGGAGGCTCCATCACACTAAGATGATGTATAGGTCAGAACCTAGGGGAAAGATCAAATTTGTGATTTTCCTGAATGACTTAGATCGTCGAGAGACCCTTGTAAAAGGGTAATGCATGTTGCATACATTGAGCTCTAGGAGCTCTGGGGGCTTATGGTTCTTACTAGAGCAACATACGACCATAGGGTGACTCACCCTCCCCTATTGGTGTGCACTGTGAACAATATGATTCCCTCTCTTGTGGGACAGGATGATTCACTCTCCTATGTAGTAGGATGATTAGTTCTCCTGTGAGGTCTGGATGATGTGTTCTCCATGACGACTATGTAGTAGGATGAATAGTTCTCCTGTGAGGTCTAGATGATGTGTTCTCCATGACGATTATGTAGTAGGATGATTAGCTCTCCTGTGAGGCCTTGATGATGTGTTCTCCATGGCAATTGTGTAGCAGGATGATTAGTTCCCCTGTGAGGACAGGATTGATTAAGTTCTCCTATCGAGGCATCCTACCCATGCAGTCTACGACTCATGGGAAGTACCTCTCATTTGATCAATGAGTAGGGAAATGAGGATAGGGACCATAGTAGTACCGATGGATATATCGTTGTATCTACCGTACTCCTTATGCTAGGATGCCCTTCATTGATCTGGGATCAATGATATCAGTCTAGGACCAGTGGTAGGAGTTGTACCTACTATGACGCTGACTTCGGGTCGGTTGAGACTGGTCTGGGACCAGTGGTACATACTCTGAGACTGACCTCTGGTTAGTGCACTACAGGTCTGGGACCAATGAGAGCGGTACATACTATGACACTAACTTTGGGTCGGTTGAGACTAGTCTGGGACCAGTGGTACACTCTCTGAGACTGTGATATTGGTCTGGAACCAGTGGTAGGAGTTGTACCCACTATGATGCTGACTTCGGGTCGGTTGAGACTGATTTGGGACCAGTGGTACATACCTTGAGACTAACCTCTGGTCAATGAAGTACTGGTCTGGGACCAGTGAGAGTGGTACATACTATGATGTTGACTTCAGGTCGGTTGAGATTGGTCTAGGACCAGTGGTATGCTCTCTGAGACTATGATACTAGTCTGGGACTAGTGGTAGGAGTTGTACCTACTATGACGCTGACTTTGGGTCAGTTGAGACTGGTCTGGGACTAGTGGTACATACTCTTAGACTGACCTTTGGTCAGTGCAGTACTGTTCTGGGACCAGTGAGAGTGGTACATACTATGACACTGACTTTGGGCCGATTGAGACTGGTCTGGGACCAGTGGTACACTCTCTGAGACTACGATACTAGTCTGGGACTAGTGGTAGGAGTGGTACCTACTATGACGCTGACTTCGGGTCGGTTAAGACTGCTTTGGGACCAGTGGTACACACTCTGAGGCTGACTTTGAGCCAGTGGAGGATGATACTAGTCTAGGACCAATGGTAGGATTTATACTCACTATGACGTTGAATTTGGGTTGGTTGAGACTAGTCTGGGACTAGTGGTACATACTCTGAGACTGACATTGAGTTAGTATGATACATCCTCGATCATTTCTTCTTCTTCATTATTTGGACAAAATCAGAGTAGAACAGAATAAATCATAGCAGAGTAGATCAAAGCAGAGCAATACAGATCAATATAGGACAAAACAAGACAAAGCATAACAGGCAGAATAGTGCAGAGCAGGGCAAGGGTCAAGCTATACAGGGCAGTGCATTTGATGGATGAACAATAGTGACCGACAGACAGATTGTAAATGAAGTTCTCCCTAGTTGAGAGGGAGTGTTGAAATGGGCAACTAGGGCCAAACTTCATGTGGGTCATCTTATTCATGGCTAATAATATTTTTATTAGATTCTTCTCATTGAGAGGTGTAGGATGGATCCAAAGATCATCCGATTTCGATAAGTATTCATGGAGATATGAATTTATTTTGATTATGTAATTATTATCAAGCCGACCTACAACTTATGTAGGCTCAAGAAGCCCAAACATTATGTCTATTCAACCTCTATGTTTTAGTATAAATAGAAGAGGACTTCAAGTCATTTCTACACACGCTTGGCTCTCTTCCTCTCTCTACTTGTCTTTGGGTTTTAGTAGGAGGAAAGATCCTAAGGTGATGTCGGTGAAGCCGATGAGATTTGATCAAAGGGTTTCCCCATATTGGGGTTTGTCCCTAGCTAGCCGCCACATCTTGTGTCTCTTGTCTTGGCTTGTCTTCTGCGATTTATATTTATGTTCTATCTGTACATTACTTTATGCTGATGGAATTGATAATCTATGGATAATAATAAGAAAGATAAGTAAACTACTCTAAGCATAGAACAAACCACAAAATTAACACATATCTTATGCAAAGAGACTTCGTTTATAAATAATTACAATTTAATCACATATGTACGATACATAGGTTTGAAATCAAATTTTTATATTTGTAAACAATTATTTACACAATTTCTTCTCTTAGGCCTAATTTCCAATATCAGTGGCCTCTGTTTCCCTATCTTCCAATAGGCTTACAATAAAACTCCTATAATTCCTAACTCTCTAACTAACTAACTAACTAACTAACTCTCTCTATGCCCTTTTAGGCTTACATTTATACAAAAGGTTCTATAACCCATTTCGGTTCAGATCCTTAATAATTTCAACTAAACCCTAAGAATCCTTTCAATCCCATAAATCATGAACTAATTCCTAATTTAAGATCTACAATTAATTTCCAAATCTATCCATTCCTATGAACTCTCAACTATCTTGATTCTCTCATGTTCCCCTTCACTCAAGGACATTTTCAATATGCCTCTCAATACTTAATTACATACTACTCTCATAAAATCACTCAAAAACATTAGAATTACATTATTTGATGCATAAGAAACTGTTAACACTCAGGTTGTTCCATGCTTCATAAAGGGAATACGGCCGAGTTAACCACTGACCAATCTTTTAGCTACAGGTCCTAGCCTACCTGCAACCAGAGAGGGCTCTCTCTTTATAATTTAACTTTGTTTGATGAATGTTTTTAGACTAGTTATGGTGTACTGTTTTGTTTTGAATTTGGTGGGTTGGTGAATCCTAGACATAACTGAAAATATAGATCACAGAACAGTTTGGTCCATTGGGCAATGGAGTTAAGGTATTTGTGTTTCTGAAAGTAGATTTATGAAGGCAGAGTGTTGCTATAGAGCCAGATAGGCATATGTGAAGCAATTTACCAGATTTTTTGATGAAATTATGGAATTAGTGAGTGAAAGGTAGTTAAGAATCTTTCACTATGCTAATAAAGAAAAATGAAATTATTGCTTAAGAGCAGTTAAGAATTCTTAAACAATTTTTACCATGACAGAATTAGTTTAGACATGAGCAATAAAGAATTCATATCCATGGCTAATCCAGAAGAAAACATATTTAGAAATAGAGATTGAGCATAGGGTGTTCAAAACAAATCCTTGGCTATTCTTCTTCTCTATTTACTAGGATTATGAAAGACATAAGAATTATGGAAAACACAGAAACACATACACAGTTCAGAGAAACTTATTGCTTCAGCAAGTGACACAAGAATTCTGCAACAAAATAGATCTATTCATTTCCATCTCCAAATAGCATAGGAACCAGAAATCTCCACCAGCAATTTGTATTATCAAAATGTCTCAAAATACAATAGAGCTCTTAGAAAGAATTACACTACAACCAACCCTCAATACGTTATCTGAGGGGATATATATACAAAAATAGGGTACAAAATATCTCAGCAGAGAGTTATTGTGCAATAAATTGCACCACCAACTCTCTTACGAAAAGTAAATGAAAAACATAAAGATAGCTTTTAATGCTGAGATGGCCGCTATCTTTCTGTCAGACAACTTTTGACTTTATGGCTCTAGAAAGTGGGCTGTAGCTGTGCCTTTAACTCTGCGTTAATTGAGCCTGCTGTCTGGGTGCATTGGTGAGTCACTTGTACGGATGCTTCCTGTACCTGTGTGCTGATCTGTCTGCTGACCTTCCTGCTGACCTGTAGCGTGACTGAAAACTTGATTTTTCTTCAAAAAAGAAAATAACATAGAGGCATTATCGGGGAAGAATTTCCAGCATTGCCTGCCACCAATCAGCTGGAGGTAGCTGATGCCTCCTCATTTTCACTAGTGTTTCATCTGCCTCTGTATGTCTGTAGAAGTTTGGAGGCACCTCAAACGGATGATTAATTTCATGTTCAATAAAGAACAGATTTTCTAACTTGTCATAGAGAGACTACCCAGAGGGAGGCCCTGCTTCTTCTGTGGAGCTATTAGATGCTGTTATCTGATCTTCAACATAATTGTTGATCCTTGTCATATACTGATTATATGACAGCAGCTGTCCTGTGTCGGTCACTAGGCTTGGTAGTCCTTTGTCTTGTAGTATTGTCATTTTTTCCCTGAATTCATCAATCTCTGCTTTCATTTCCTCACATTTTCTCTCCAGAGTTTGAGTAAAATTCCTCAAGGTCAGTACCTTTTTGGCTGTCGGGATTGTATCTGTTTTGCTGCTTATTTCCAAAGCTGCCAGTTCCTCTCTAGTGCGGTTATTGAGGAAATGTATCATCTTGGTGGCCTGCTCAGGCATTATTCCCAGTGCTGTCCTGGCTCTTTGTATTTCTACATGAGCCATACCTATCAGCTCAACCTGCTCATAAATTGCCTAAATTGACCTCCATTGGTCCTGTATTGATTGGCCAATTTTGGCCCAAATAATCTTGTTTATTTCTGCTAGGGTCTAGCAGCAATTCATTTTCCAGAGTTTTCACTTTAGCCTCTAAGGCCTTTATTTCTCTGCTACTGTCATCTTTGATTTATCATAACTGGTCTCCATCTTGGCCAGTCTATCCTTGGCATCATTAATTTCAGTTACTTGAGTCTCAAGCTCTTTAATAGCTTTCATCAAGTCCTCCATGCTCATGCTGGATTCTGCTGCTATTGTTGCTTCTGCTGTTGCTCCTGTTGCTGATGTAGTTGTGGTAGGTGCTGGAATAGCAGGAGGGGCTGCTGCTGCTTGTGTGGGAGGGGCACGTCCAAGAGTTGTTGATGTTTGAGGGGGCTGGGAGGCTGACTCCCCTTGCTTGTCCTGCAGTGCTTTCTCTAATTCTGCTTCCATTTGCAATATTCTTTGGTTCATGACCAGAAGCAGATCCATATCATCATCTACTTGCTTTTCTTGTGCAAGTTCTATTGTTTGAGGGTGAATGGTAGAGGGCAATTTTGCCTGCCTTCTTAGTGCAGCAATGTCATCCTCTTTCTTCTTCATGAGGGCTCTGACACCCTTTGGATCCTTTGGGTCATGTCCCAAATCAATTATTATGTCTTCCAATGTCTTTATTCTGTTGTCCTTTGTAGAGGAAGACAGTCTTTCCAAATCAAGTTGTGTGTTTGTATTCTTCAGGGCTTCTTTTAGTTGATGGGTCAGCATTACCCTGTCTGCAAGTGTTGCATACATCATTTCCCCAGTCTGTTTGTGCAGCTCAATCTGATCCATGGGGTGTATGTCTTTGGAAAAGACCTCCAAGTTTGTTCCGTAGTAATCTGCAGGGGTCTTGGGATGTGGGACTTTAGGTTTCAAATGAGTGAAGATCATTTTCTCCTCCTTCAGATCATAGGCAGCCATTAATATTTGTTTTTTGGCTGGAGTTGTCTTCAATAATTTCTCATAGAGCTGCACTCTTACCAATTCATTCTGTGCCTTGATCTCTATAAAGCCTTCTTTGATTGCAACTGGTTTCTTGCCCTATTGTCTTGAGGAGGATACCTCTATGATGTGTTGTAGGGTCTGTTCTAGCTGAAATGAGCTAGTGGCAGTCTGCTGGCTTGTTTGCCTTTCTCTGCTGTGGCTTTCTGCCCTTTCCTCACTGATATCTCCTTCTTCTGTTTTAGGGTCAATCCTCAGCCTCTTGGCTTCTGGTTGCTGTGATGACCCTGTTGGAGGTGTGACCTCTTCTCTATCTCTCTTTTTTCCTCTCTCATCATTAAGAGGAGTCTACAAAACTGGGATTTGGGTTTGTTAAGTTTGCTTTGGAGGGGCTTTCCCTAACTGTTGATCCTTTGATGTGCTGGGCTGCCCTGTCTCTGCCTATTGCTGTTCATCCATTTTCTCTTTCCCCTTTGTTGTAGTTGTTGTTGCTAGAGCTTGCTGGGTGTCCTGTACAGCTGGAGCACTAGAAGTGCCTTCTCCTACTTGGACTGGTTGTATGAAGAAGACCTGTTGACAAGAATCCAAGTCAAGAGTTTTTTTCTAGATCTTTCATAGTCTGCTCCATTTTTTCGTCATGAGTCAATTCCTCTACTATTGATTCAGGTACCCATTCATCTTGGTTGGCAAAGTGTTGTATTTGTGGGTATGGGCAATGCTTATAGGCTAGTAGCCTATTCTTGACCCTCCTAGCACTGATGAAACCTTCAAGGTCATAAGGGACCCACCAGAAGCTTCGTTTGAGTTTGAGCTGTTGCCCTAGTATTTGATCAACTTCTTGCCAACCATCTTTCTTGTTCATGAAAAATGGGCCTAGGTGGTCTCTGAACTTTAGGTTGGCTTTCTTCTTGGCATTGTGGAAGTGTGTCAGGTCAGAGTTTATAAGTTGTCTGTAGTATTCCAGGGAAAATAACCTCATAGGCACATATTTTGGGAGCCTGTAGGGACAGAGCTCACAACCATAGATTCTGATGACTGTGTGATTTTGGTACAAGTACCAATCACCTATCTTGTAACTCCTGGATAGTTGCAAGATTTTCTGCATATCCTTGGACAATTTGGCAGGAGGAGTCCTCTTTAAGAGGCATGTGACTGGATATACAAACTGATCAATAAATTCACAGTATGAGTAGGGGGAATTCTGGACTTGGTGGAAGACTAAAGACCAAAAAATAACAGAACTCCTCTCACCCTGTGAGTCTAGCTTCTTGATTGGGCACTGGAAGCAATCTGTTTGATAGTACATGAATAGGTGATAGATGTATGAAGAATACTTAAATATTGCCTCCCTATTCAATCTTGAAAATTGGTCATGTATCTTATTGGCAATGTATTTGGCATAATTGTACTTCATAGCAAGGGGTTTCTCAAGGCTATATGTAGACAGCATGACCAGCACAGTTTCATCAACATGCTCATTTGTAGTGAACCCCAGCATAGAGGTTAGCATATCCACCAGCAGCTTGCCTACCTCATTGAAATCTGCATAAGAAAAAGGAGGTGGCCCAGAAGGTTGGCAGTCTGCCTTCATGAATTTCCTGGCTATTGCAGCAATGTGTGAGCTAGAGAGCTTGGAGCCCTCATCTAGCAAGTACTTGATGGAGAAGGGGTATAGCAGCAGGGTCTACTTGTAGTTCAGCATTCGGTTGATGGAATCTGGTGTAATGTAGAAGAGGATGCTCCCAGATGGAGACTTCACAGCTCTGAGCTTTTGGTCATAGTTTTCTGCACACAGGTGGATGACTTCAGGGAAAATGTTCACAGAAGGAAGGAAGTAGGTGGGTATATTGGATTCCCAGATGCCATACAGGTCACTATTGTCCAAGTGATTGTTCCTTAGCTGGCATAAAGTTTGTAAGTGATTCCTCTCTACCACAAAGTCTGTAATGAGGAAATCACTGTCCACCAGTGGCATAGCTTCCAATTCTTTAACAGGAGGATTCACAGGAGCTACATACAGAGTAGCTGGAGTAGCCATGTCTGATTTTAATTGGATGTCTTAATGGATTTTCAAGTTTGGTTAAATGCTGAGGAATGCTTGCTAATTTCTGTTTGGTAGTGAGCAGCTTGATAGTGTAAGGAGGCTCTTTGCAGGTTCAATGAACTGTGGGGCCCTCTGTTTTGAAGAACCAGAGTGTGTTTGAGCTAATTAGTTGGTTGTTTGCAGGGAATTTCTATCAGCAGGGGTGAGGGAACTGCTAAATTAGTTTTCTAGCTGGTAGCTCGGCTCCTTCAATTGCTTTTGTGGTGAATTATACAGAGGGGCACGGGTTTCTTCCGGAGTTTTGTCGCGCAGGGGTTTAACTGGCTTCTTCAGTAATTTTCAGTGGCCAATTTATCAGTGGGGAGCTTTTAACAAAGTTCTTATGCACGAAATTAGGAGAGCAAAGGAGAACAATGGGTAAATAAGGTCGCCTGCGGCAAATACCTGGTTTTTATGGCGTAAGAGGCGTTTGAACCGGACGAATTGCAGGTGCTCAAGTTGACAGTGAAGGTGGCAGCAACTTTGGCGGGTGAAATTGGCATTTTAACCGTTGCACGTCGTTTTCGCATGCAGAGGAGCTATGGAGATAATGAAAAACAATGAAAAATAATGCTTAATTCTCGTCTTTTTATGCATTTTTGGCATATTGGCGCCTTTTTGGTGATGACGTCGTGTTGACGTCATCATGCGCCTGCGTACGGAAAGGTGACGTGGTAGCTGACGTGGGTGCCCAGGTGGCAGTGACACGGTGGTAGGCTGGACAGGTGGACAAGTGACATGGATACGACGTGGAGGCATGGTGGCGGAAAAGGAGGGGTGACATCACGCTGACAAGGGCGTGATGTCAGCGCGGGAGGAGGCGGTAAGTGGTTTCCCCGGAAGGCCTTAGGGCGGTAAATGGTATTGAGGGGGGGGGCAACGAACATCACGGGAGGCCGCCGCATGGCGAGGGTACGGCGGCAATACCGCCAATCCCTCGGACGCAAAAGGTCGGGCAGCTTGTCCATAAGAATGACCGCCCACCGTTAGATGGGCAGGGTCAACAATCATGCGGTGTGCGGCGATTATGACGTGACAGCGTGTTAAGGTGTGGGGAACCCACCCAATATTTAATTAGATTTAATTAAATCGGGCACGGGGAGGGCAGAAAACTTTAGGTTTCGGGGTTTACGGGTTTAGGCACACACTTTATTAAAATGTTTTAATTAAAAAACTTTATAATAAAGTGGGTTTCGGGCGGAAAAAAGGGGTGAATGGGTTTAATGAGGGCGGGGTTTAGGATTTTTGACATTTAACCATAGTTTCTTGGAAAAAACCATAGTCTAGGGAAAAAGGGGTTAGTACCAACCCCAGATAGGTTAATATTTCCCCAAGGAGGGGTTATATAGCTATAATGCTAGGGGGAGGGTATTTATACATATTTTTTGGGAATTTTTTCATAGATTCTAAATAGAATTAGGGAAGGGGGGAGTTAGGGAGCTAAATAGTACATTATTGGTTAATATGGCTTTGTGAGGTGAGTGAAGGGGTAATGACTGAGTTCTAATGGATAAAACTTAGAATTTGAGAATAAATGAAATGATAAGAAAGATTCTTTACACAAAAAATGTGGCTTCTTTTCATGTTTAAACTTCATGGTTTGATCCAGTAGCTTGCCATGAAGTGAAGTGGAACTGGACACTTGAGCAAATCTCAAGGCCCTTGGGGGTGTTAGTAAATGATGTTTTGGGGAAAATGGGGAAATTAGACATGCTTCCAATGCTTGTCCTCCACTCTCTGCTTCTGATGCCAATACCCTGAGTGGCATAAGTGTTTTCACTTAATAAGCCAATTGGTGATGGCCCTCCATTTCTGCAACCTTGCACTACTTACCCATCCTAGCAATCCGAACATTTTTTCTTCATTTAAAGTGGGTGCACTTGAATTAGCAGAACCTGATTGTCCTCTTTTTCTTTTGACTACCCTCCTATCTAAAATGTACCCTTATTTCTTCCAAGGACCCAGATTAAGCAGTTGGGCACCTTCATTTCTCTACCTAGCTAGTCATCTGCCAAGCTTGAGCTGTTTGGACAGGGAACATTCTCTATTCTGCAACAAGCAATTTAAACATGGCATGGTCCAGTTTAGAATATTGGGTCATCCATCAAGTATGATTAGCAGTAGTATTTGCAGAGCATGATACTGCCCAAAAGATAGTAGTGGCATTTTGACTGGGCACTTTCCTGGTCTTTAGTTTGGGGTTCATTTTCACTTTTTTCTTGACCATTTGATTTTCTTGCCTTTTGATTATTCTTTTAAGGCATACCCTCTTTTCATTTTTTAATTTTCATAGCATGTACACAAAATATGGAACCTTTGCAGCCTGCAATGATGAAAATATTTAGCCCTTCCACTGTCAATCATGAAAGATGAAACCTATTGGTATAGGAACCTAACAGTGGCTCCACTTGGGGATGGCTCTTCCTGAAGGAAAGCCAAGAACAACAGGTCAGATGGCCTTATTTTCTTTTTCTTACTATAGTGAATTTGCTCTAGTATTGCCACCTTTGATCTGCAACCAGTGAGCTGGTATGCAGTGTCTCATGACCTCATTTGTGCAAGGATTAACATTTCATGACTTGCTAACATGTATCACTGCCTATCATTGGTTTCTACTCTGAAGACCTTGCTCAATTCTGTTCATTAAGCTTTTTCAAGTATCTATGTCATTTTTGATATGGTTTTGCTGATCATTCTTCAAAATCTGTTGTAGTTGCTCTTCAATATATCTATTGTAAAAAAGAAAAATGCTTGAAAATATAGACATTTATGTACAATATGGGGCTACCCTATGCTCATGGATCATAGTAGTGCTTGAGCATTCTCCCATTCACTGGGCCTTCATCATTGTTTGACTCATCTAGAATATTGAGAAAGAAGGTATTGTTACCTTGCACAGCTTGAATTACAAATGGCCCTTTCCACAGAAAGTCAAATTTGTCATGCTTTCCTTTGTCTTCCCTCCTAGAGTCCCATTTCAAAACTTTGTTCCCTATGAAAAAGTCCTCAGCTTTTGTTCTTTTGTCAAACAACTTTTTAAGCTTCTGTTGTAGAACCTGGGACCTATGATACACTTCTTCCCTTGTTTGTTGTAAGTGAATTATTTGATTGATCCTTCTCTGGATATCATTGGGTTCAGCCTGTATTTCCTGCAACAATTTAATCACAGGGATCCCAAGGGATGAAGGGAACATAGCTTCCAGGCCATATACCAACTCATATGGGCTAGTACCAATAGATCTTTTAGTGGTCAACCTATCTGCCCATAGTGCATTTACCAGCTTCTTATGCCAATTCTTTTTGTTCTCCTCCAAGACCTTTTTAATGATGTTAATTAGGCTTTTATTAGAGGACTCAGCTAGGCCATTGCCTTGAGGATAATAGGTTGTTGAATGACCTAGGGTGATATGATATTTGTGAGAGAAGCTGATCATTCTCTTGGATTTAAAGGCAGCTGCACTATCTATTATGATCTTCTCTGGGCAGCCAAATCTAGACAAGATGTTGGTTTCTAGGAATTGAATGATAATTGAATCATTTGCTTGTCTACAAGGTATGGCCTCTATCCATTTGGTGAAGTAATCAGTAGCTATCAGGATCCATCTATGCTGGCCTGAGGATGAAGGGTGAATTTCCCCAATGAA
>APFE030185609.1:30947-139282 GCA_000404065.3 Pinus taeda
TTGATAGTACATGAATAGGTGATAGATGTATGATGAATACTTAAATATTGCCTCTCTATTCAATCTTGACAATTGGTCATGTATCTTATTGGCAATATATTTGGCATAATTGTACTTCATAGCAGGGGGTTTCTCAAGGCTATATGTAGACAGCATGACCAGCACAGTTTCATCAACATGCTCATTTGTAGTGAACCCCAGCATAGAGGTTAGCATATCCACCAGCAGCTTGCCTACCTCATTGAAATCTGCATAAGAAAAAGGAGGTGGCCCAGAAGGTTGGCAGTCTGCCTTCATGAATTTCCTGGCTATTGCAGCAATGTGTGAGCTAGAGAGCTTGGAGCCCTCATCTAGCAAGTACTTGATGGAGAAGGGGTATAGCAGCAGGGTCTACTTGTAGTTCAGCATTCGGTTGATGGAATCTGGTGTAATGTAGAAGAGGATGCTCCCAGATGGAGACTTCACAGCTCTGAGCTTTTGGTCATAGTTTTCTGCACACAGGTGGATGACTTCAGGGAAAATGTTCACAGAAGGAAGGAAGTAGGTGGGTATATTGGATTCCCAGATGCCATACAGGTCACTATTGTCCAAGTGATTGTTCCTTAGCTGGCATAAAGTTTGTAAGTGATTCCTCTCTACCACAAAGTCTGTAATGAGGAAATCACTGTCCACCAGTGGCATAGCTTCCAATTCTTTAACAGGAGGATTCACAGGAGCTACATACAGAGTAGCTGGAGTAGCCATGTCTGATTTTAATTGGATGTCTTAATGGATTTTCAAGTTTGGTTAAATGCTGAGGAATGCTTGCTAATTTCTGTTTGGTAGTGAGCAGCTTGATAGTGTAAGGAGGCTCTTTGCAGGTTCAATGAACTGTGGGGCCCTCTGTTTTGAAGAACCAGAGTGTGTTTGAGCTAATTAGTTGGTTGTTTGCAGGGAATTTCTATCAGCAGGGGTGAGGGAACTGCTAAATTAGTTTTCTAGCTGGTAGCTCGGCTCCTTCAATTGCTTTTGTGGTGAATTATACAGAGGGGCACGGGTTTCTTCCGGAGTTTTGTCGCGCAGGGGTTTAACTGGCTTCTTCAGTAATTTTCAGTGGCCAATTTATCAGTGGGGAGCTTTTAACAAAGTTCTTATGCACGAAATTAGGAGAGCAAAGGAGAACAATGGGTAAATAAGGTCGCCTGCGGCAAATACCTGGTTTTTATGGCGTAAGAGGCGTTTGAACCGGACGAATTGCAGGTGCTCAAGTTGACAGTGAAGGTGGCAGCAACTTTGGCGGGTGAAATTGGCATTTTAACCGTTGCACGTCGTTTTCGCATGCAGAGGAGCTATGGAGATAATGAAAAACAATGAAAAATAATGCTTAATTCTCGTCTTTTTATGCATTTTTGGCATATTGGCGCCTTTTTGGTGATGACGTCGTGTTGACGTCATCATGCGCCTGCGTACGGAAAGGTGACGTGGTAGCTGACGTGGGTGCCCAGGTGGCAGTGACACGGTGGTAGGCTGGACAGGTGGACAAGTGACATGGATACGACGTGGAGGCATGGTGGCGGAAAAGGAGGGGTGACATCACGCTGACAAGGGCGTGATGTCAGCGCGGGAGGAGGCGGTAAGTGGTTTCCCCGGAAGGCCTTAGGGCGGTAAATGGTATTGAGGGGGGGGGCAACGAACATCACGGGAGGCCGCCGCATGGCGAGGGTACGGCGGCAATACCGCCAATCCCTCGGACGCAAAAGGTCGGGCAGCTTGTCCATAAGAATGACCGCCCACCGTTAGATGGGCAGGGTCAACAATCATGCGGTGTGCGGCGATTATGACGTGACAGCGTGTTAAGGTGTGGGGAACCCACCCAATATTTAATTAGATTTAATTAAATCGGGCACGGGGAGGGCAGAAAACTTTAGGTTTCGGGGTTTACGGGTTTAGGCACACACTTTATTAAAATGTTTTAATTAAAAAACTTTATAATAAAGTGGGTTTCGGGCGGAAAAAAGGGGTGAATGGGTTTAATGAGGGCGGGGTTTAGGATTTTTGACATTTAACCATAGTTTCTTGGAAAAAACCATAGTCTAGGGAAAAAGGGGTTAGTACCAACCCCAGATAGGTTAATATTTCCCCAAGGAGGGGTTATATAGCTATAATGCTAGGGGGAGGGTATTTATACATATTTTTTGGGAATTTTTTCATAGATTCTAAATAGAATTAGGGAAGGGGGGAGTTAGGGAGCTAAATAGTACATTATTGGTTAATATGGCTTTGTGAGGTGAGTGAAGGGGTAATGACTGAGTTCTAATGGATAAAACTTAGAATTTGAGAATAAATGAAATGATAAGAAAGATTCTTTACACAAAAAATGTGGCTTCTTTTCATGTTTAAACTTCATGGTTTGATCCAGTAGCTTGCCATGAAGTGAAGTGGAACTGGACACTTGAGCAAATCTCAAGGCCCTTGGGGGTGTTAGTAAATGATGTTTTGGGGAAAATGGGGAAATTAGACATGCTTCCAATGCTTGTCCTCCACTCTCTGCTTCTGATGCCAATACCCTGAGTGGCATAAGTGTTTTCACTTAATAAGCCAATTGGTGATGGCCCTCCATTTCTGCAACCTTGCACTACTTACCCATCCTAGCAATCCGAACATTTTTTCTTCATTTAAAGTGGGTGCACTTGAATTAGCAGAACCTGATTGTCCTCTTTTTCTTTTGACTACCCTCCTATCTAAAATGTACCCTTATTTCTTCCAAGGACCCAGATTAAGCAGTTGGGCACCTTCATTTCTCTACCTAGCTAGTCATCTGCCAAGCTTGAGCTGTTTGGACAGGGAACATTCTCTATTCTGCAACAAGCAATTTAAACATGGCATGGTCCAATTTAGACTATTGGGCCATCCATCAAGTATGATTAGCAGTAGTATTTGCAGAGCATGATACTGCCCAAAAGATAGTAGTGGCATTTTGACTGGCCACTTTCCTGGTCTTTAGTTTGGGGTTCATTTTCACTTTTTTTTCTTGACCACTTGATTTTCTTGCCTTTTGATTATTCTTTTAAGGCATACCCTCTTTTCATTTTTTAATTTTCATAGCATGTACACAAAATATGGAACCTTTGCAGCCTGCAATGATGAAAATATTTAGCCCTTCCACTGTCAATCATGAAAGATGAAACCTATTGGTATAGGAACCTAACAGTGGCTCCACTTGGGGATGGCTCTTCCTGAAGGAAAGCCAAGAACAACAGGTCAGATGGCCTTATTTTCTTTTTCTTACTATAGTGAATTTGCTCTAGTATTGCCACCTTTGATCTGCAACCAGTGAGCTGGTATGCAGTGTCTCATGACCTCATTTGTGCAAGGATTAACATTTCATGACTTGCTAACATGTATCACTGCCTATCATTGGTTTCTACTCTGAAGACCTTGCTCAATTCTGTTCATTAAGCTTTTTCAAGTATCTATGTAATTTTGATATGGTTCTGCCGATCATTCTTCAAAATCTGTTGTAGTTGCTCTTCAATATATCTACTGTAAAAAAAAATGCTTGAAAATATAGACATTTATGTACAATATGGGGCTACCCTATGCTCATGGATCATAGTAATGCTTGAGCATTCTCCCATTCACTGGGCCTTCATCATTGTTTGACTCATATAGAATATTGAGAAAGAAGGTATTGTTACCTTGCACAGCTTGAATTACAAATGGCCCTTTCCACAGAAAATCAAACTTGCCATGCTTTCCTTTGTCTTCCCTCCTAGAATCCCATTTCAAAACTTTGTTCCCTATGAAAAAGTCCTCAGCCTTTGTTCTTTTGTCAAACAACTTTTTAAGCTTCTCCTGTAGAACCTGGGACCTATGATACACTTCTTCCCTTGTTTGTTGTAAGTGAATTATTTGATTGATCCTTCTCTGGATATCATTGGGTTCAGCCTATATTTCCTGCAACAATTTAATCACAGGGATCCCAAGGGATGAAGGGAACACAGCTTCCAGGCCATATACCAACTCATATGGCCTAGTACCAATAGATCTTTTGGTGGTCAACCTATCTGCCCATAGTGCATTTACCAGCTTCTTATGCCAATTCTTTTTGTTCTCCTCCAAGACCTTTTTGATGATGTTGATGAGGCTTTTATTAGAGGACTCGTCTAGGCCATTGCCTTGAGGGTAATAGGTTGTTGAATGACCTAGGGTGATATGATATTTGTGACAGAAGTTGATCATTCTTTTGGATTTAAAGACAGCTGCATTGTCTGTTATGATTTTCTTTGGGCAGCCAAATCTAGACAAGATATTGGTTTCTAGGAATTGTATGATAATTGAGTCATTTGCTTGTCTACAAGGTATGGCCTCTATCCATTTGGTGAAGTAATCAGTAGCTATCAGGATCCATCTATGTTGGCCTGAGGATGAAGGGTGAATTTCCCCAATGAAGTCTAAGCCCCATTGTTGAAATGGTTTTTCAGTAGAAATGGGCTTGAGGGGTAAGGGTAGTAAAAAAATTTTCCCTTCAAAGATCTGACATTTATGACATGACATCACAAACTTTTTTGAATCAGCAAATAGGGAGGGCCAATAAAATCCAGCCCTCGGGATTTTATCAGATGTTGACTTCCAATATAAGTGCCCTCCACAATCTCCTGCATGAAATTCTCTAAGGACTTTATCAGCTTCATCTGATGTTAGGCAGTTAAGTAAGATACCTTCATGATTTTTCCAGAATAATACATTATCTATGATACAAAACTTTAAAGCTTTCATTTTCAAAAATCTCTTTTTGGTTCTGGATAACCCTGGAGGAGCTTGCGGGTTTAACAATGTAAAACATATGTCAGCATACCAAGGTGATTGTAAAAAGGCTTGATTGGTCTGTGGAGTCGCCATCTCCTATTCGTTATCCAGTTCATTGATGTCAAGGGCTTGGAAGTTGGTTTCAGTCATTAGTTTAGCTAGCCCTTGTCCTTTTATAAGTTTTGTTGGTTTGATCTCTATATCATATTCCAGAATGTTAGCTATCCATTTTCCCCTCTTACCTTCAATTCCCTCTTGAGTTAAAATGTCCTTGACCACTGCATTGGGCACATATGCAACTATGTGAGAGTATAAGATATAAAATCTGAAATCCTTTATGGCTTTGACAAGGGCATATGCTTGCTTTTCCATAATCTGGTACTTGAGAGGGGCATCCCTAAGGGCTCTACTAAAAAAGGAAATAGGTTTTTCACATCCCAAATCATCCTTTTGCAATAGGACAGCAGCAATTGTATTTTCAAAGGCAAAGGAGAAGATTATAAAGTCTCTATCAAAACTAGGGCTTGTAAGCACAGGTGTTTTTGTCAGGGCTATCTTGATTTCTTCAAAAGCTTGTTTAGCCTCAATTGTCCATTTGACCTTGGCATATTTCTTGAGCATATTGTTCAACAATCTTATCAGCTCAGCCAAGTTAGGAATAAATCTTCTTAGGAAATTAATCTTTCCTAAAATGGCTTCTAATTCTTTGATGTTTCTTGGATGGGGGACCTGTAGTATAGCTTGAATCCTATCGGGGTCAATTCTTATGCCATCTTTTGAAATTATATGACCAAGGAGTTTTCCTTCTTCCAGGCCAAATAGTGATTTCTTTGGGTTCAAAGAAATGTTGTACTTTCTGCAAATTAAGAACACTTGCCTAAGGTGTTTTAGATGCTCCTGGTCTGATTTTGAGAAGGCTGTTAGATCATCAAGGTATATAACTAGGAAATCATGGATTTCTTTGGCAAAGGCTATATCCATTTCCCTTTGAAATGTGGCTCCAGCATTCTTGAGTCCAAAAGGCATTTTGACATATTTGAAAGTTCCCCAAGGTGTGGTAAAAGCTGTTTTATCTTGGTCATCTAGGTGAACTAAGATTTGATTGAATCCTGAGAAACCATCCAATAATGAGATCCTTGAATCTCCCACTACCCTTTGTAGTATGTGAACCATTTTTGGAAAGGGGTAGTGGTCTTTGAGAGAAACTTTGTTTAAATTTTTCATATCCACACAAAGCCTTATCTCCCCAGTTTTCTTTCTTGTAGGTACAAGGTTAGAAATCCATTCAGAAAACCTTATGGGAGAGATAATCCCAGCTTCATACATTCGTTTTACTTCTTTTTCTATTAGGGGAAGAAGCACTGGATTAACTCTTCTTAGTTTATTTTTAAATGGTTTTTCATTTTCTTTCAGGGGTATTGTGTGCTGGATAACTGTAGTATCATAGGACTTAAGGTCCTCATAGCTCCAGGCAAACACATCCTGAAACTCTTTGAACAGTTTGATATATTCTGATTTCTTATCAGGAGGTAAGGTTCTAGAAAGCTTGATCATTTCGGGATTTTCAATGGTCCTAATGTTACACTCCTCTATTTCTGCATTGATGGGTTGCATCTTTGGTTTCTTAGAGAGATCATTTGAATAAAAAATGTCTTCTAAAGGAGCAAGACCTGTAAGCAAGAAATTATCTTTTAAATGAATTAATTCTGTTTCTTCCTCATTAATTTCATCAAGATCTGTTATTTTTAACTTCTATAAATTGGCAGGGTCAAAGGTTGTAGGATGTAATATCATATATGCTGTTTCAGCTGATATACTTGTGTTTAGTTCATCTTTTTGGTTTTGATCATCCCTAATGCTTGTGTCAATGTTTAAGTTTGAGAATTCCTCCTTCATGGTTAAAAAATTGTTTATCTAAGTATCATTCTCAAATACTTGCCAATTATTTACATTGTCTGGGAAAAAAGGCCTGTGTTTAATCTCAGCAGTGAACTAGTGGTTAGGTCCAAAAGGAAGTTTACATGTGCTTGCAAAGGTTGCCAGACTATGAGCATGCAAGTTGTGGTTCCTAGGTATTTTGGTCAGCTGATATTCTAGGAAGTTGTTGAGCAAATCTGTCACTGCTAACCTATAGGACCTTAACCTGGGATCATTTGTGACAAAATTTCCCTTTATCTGTTGGATAATTAGGTCTGAATCCCCTAATATGGAGACTTTGGTCACTCCTAGACTCTTAATCAGTTTGAGACCTAGTAGGAGGGCTTCATATTCTGCCATGTTATTTGTGCATCTGAAATTAAGCCTATATGCATGACCTAGAGCATGGTCATTTTGAGTATTGTGTATCCATACCCCAGCTCCTGCTCCTAGCTTATTTACCGACCCATCAAATTCTAAATACCACAAGGTTTCTTGGTCAATGTTTGTTTTAATGGATTTACAGATTTGTTCAGCGGGCAAGCCTAGTTTTGGTGATTCTTGTGACCTATTAGCAGACTCTGTTGTTTTGATTACATCAGTGATTTTTTGTTCTGAAACAGTGGATTGTTCATTCATATGCCTGGTTTCCTTTGTTTCTAGGAGCTTGAGCTCAATTTTGGGACATATATCAGCATTGTATAGTATGAAGGAGTCCATGTCTGAATGGATGGAGTAGATTGGGAAGTTTTGGGGTTTGTCCTAGCTGCTGACCACATGTTTCATTAGTGTCTCTCTGTATAGCCTCTTTGCCTGGCCAAAGACTAAAATTGTGGCATATGACATGTCTAGTTGCAAATATCCTTAGAGTTTCGCACCCCAAGATCTTGATAGGATCATACCATATTTAGGTGGAATGTCAGCCACTACTACATCCATTAGAATTGTTTTGGCTAGATATTGGATTAGGGATACACAGAGGTCTTTGATCAAGCCTAAACATCTTACCTGGCTGAAATCAAATGAAAACAAATATTTATAGGGTCTGGTGATGTCTAGTCTAAGTTTTTCCATTACTGATTTGGGTATTAAGTTATGGGAGGCCCCTGAGTCAAACATGGCATTGTGTAATACTTTGTCATGAATGTTTAGGCTTACATAGAATGGAGGTGTCCCTCCATCCCCTAATTTGCCATTGACTTCTGAGCCAAAAATCAGCTCTGGTTGGTCATCCAAATTGTTAACTGCATCCCTATTTTTTGGTACTTGCAATGATCCATTACTTTGTTGTCTAAAGACCTCATGTTTGGCTAGTTCAGACAGAGGAATTACAATTTTTAGTTTGCCAATTTCTGTCTCAAGGTTGAAAGGTTTTTCCATCTAAACTTTTACATTGTGAACAACAAATTTTTCTTTTTCTGCTGAATTTTGGGTGACCATGTCCTGATCAAGTACACTTTTTTGGGGCATGTTTGGGTTGGCTCTGTTTTCTAGAGGTCTACCCAAAATTTTTGTTGGGAGAAGAGGTGTGGGTGTAGTTTTTATTGGAGGCTATGCATCAGATACATCTTCCCCTGTGACCTCTTTGTGGGGTTTTTTATCTGAGGACTCTGTTAAGACAGCTTTATCACTAGTTTTCTTGGGCAATTTGGTGTTTGTTTGTTTGGTATTCTCAGGTACATCTATGGTTCTACTTCTTAACTTGTATTGTTTGTGTACTTCATAGACTACTGTGTCATACCCTTCTCTCAAATCAAATGACTCACCAGATTTTGCTTGGAAATTTTTGTAGTCTTGGGCTTGTTGATCATCTTGTGTTAAGAATACTTGTTCTTCACTGTCCAAACCCATTAAATTGATGTGGGGATCTTCTCTTTGTTCACTAGTGGTTGAGGCCTCTACATAATTTTCTTGAAATGGAGGTCTGATGTTCTGATCAGGACTAGTTCTCCCAGCATTTGGGTTTTGGTTTTTCCTAAAATTGGGATTTCTAGTGGTGTTGCTTGTTTGTCCTTCCCAAGAGGACTTTCTCTCCATGGCCTCAACTCTATCTCCCAGCCTCTCCATACCCTTCATGATTGCATCTAGTTTTTGGTCAAAGGTTGAGGGTTCCTCTTTGAATGTTATTCTTCTCTCATTTTTTGCTCTGGTTCTCTTGGCAATTAGATTTGCTTCCACACTTACAACTATGTTCTGCATATCTGTAAGACTTGGAGGTGCTCTTTCTCTTAATTGATATGCCATGTTTGGGTCAAATCCATCAGGAAATTTGATCAAGGCCAGATCTGGAGGTGGTCTCAAGTTTTGAGGGATAGCGTTATATACATTGTTGAACCTAGCACAATAATCTTGAACTGTCTCTTGAGGGCCCCTTTTCAAGTTATCATACTCTGTCAGTATGTGTAGGGGGTCTTTCTTCTTTTCCCATATGTTTAAGAAACTTAGGTATAAGGCATCCAGATTGACTATAGAGTTTGCAGCCAGAGACCTGAACCAATTCCTTACATCCCCTGTCAAACTTTGCACAAAAATTTTCATTCTTACATCCTCATCATCTATCTCATAGTTCTCAAAATAGTCCTGCATCCTCTTGGTGTGTTGCTGGGCTGTATAAGGGCCAGTACCATCAAAGTAAGTGATTTTGCCTTGATAGTCTTGGGGCATTGCCCCTGGATTTGCAGGGATAAAAGGGGCAACAAGAAGGAGTTGAACAACTGGAACAACGGGGATAACAGGAGTAAGGTGTGTTGGGGATGGAGGAGTGGGGAAACTACCTTGGGAAGTGGATGAAGAACTAGGGTAAGTAGGGAAAGTGTGAGGGTGAACTGATGCTTTGACTGGAGTAGGAATATAGCTCTGCTGATTTGGCTCTGTATCTGAATCTAAGAGCTCCCCTAGCTTTTCTTGCTTCTTTAAGATTTCGGGGATTAAATTGGGGTTTTTAAAGATAGCTGGGGGATTAGGGTCAGGATTGGACCTAGTATAACGAGATTTCTTCTTTGGAGCCAGCTTCTGAGTTTTCCTTCCTTGGTATCTTATGATAGGATTTTTAAACAGGAAGCTTATTTCCTTTCACTTGGTAATTTGACATAAGTTCCCAAGTGGAGTCGCCATTTATGTTAACACTCAGGTTGTTCCCTGCTTCCTAAAGGGAATATGATCGAGGTAACCACTGACCAATCTCTTAGCTACAGGTCCTAGCCTACCTGCAACCAGAGAGGGCTCTCTCTTTATAATTTAACTTTGTTTGATGAATGTTTTTAGACTAGTTATGGTGTACTGTTTTGTTTTGAATTTGGTGGGTTGGTGAATCCTAAACAGAACTGAAAATATAGATCACAGAACAGTTTGGTCCATTGGGCAATGGAGTTGAGGTATTTGTGCTACTGAAAGTAGATTTATGAAGGCAGAGTGTTGTTGTAGAGCCAGATAGGCATATGTGAAGCAATTTACTAGATTTTTTGATGAAATTATGGAATTAGTGAGTGAAAGGCAGTTAAGAATCTTTCACTATGCTAACAAAGAAAAATGAATTATTGCTTAAGAGTAGTTAAGAATTCTTAAACAATTTTCACCATGACAGAATTAGTTTAGACATGAGCAATAAAGAATTCATATCCATGGCTAATTCAAAAGAAAACATATTTAGAAATAGAGATTGAGCATAGGGTGTTCAAAACAAATCCTTGGCTATTCTTCTTCTCTATTTACTAGGATTATGAAAAACATTAGAATTATGGAAAACACAGAAACACATACACAGTTCAGAGAAACTTATTTCTTCAGCAAGTGACACAGGAATTTTGCAACAAAACAGATCTATTCATTTCCATCTCCAGACAGCATAGGAACCAGAAATCTCCACCAGCAATTTGTATTATCAAAATGTCTCAAAATACAATAGAGATCTTTAGAAAGAATTACACTACAACCGACCCTCAATACGTTATCTGAGGGGATATATATATATAAAAATAGGGTACAAAATATCTCAACAGAGAGTTATTGTGCAATAAATTGCACCACCAACTCTCTTACGAAAAGTAAATGAAAAACATAAAGATAACTTTTAATGATGAGATGGCCGCTATCTTTCTGTCAAACAGCTTTTGACTTTATGGCTCTAGAAAGTGGGTTGTAGTTGTGCCTTTAACTCTGCGTTAATTGAGCCTGCTGTCTGGGTGCATTGGTGAGTCACTTGTACGGATGCTTCCTGTACCTGTGTGCTGATCTGTCTGCTGACCTGCCTGCTGACCTGTACCGTGACTGAAACTTGATTTTTCTTCAAAAAAGGAAATAACATAGAGGCATTATCTGGGAAGAATTTCCAGCATTGCCTGCCACCAATCAGCTGGAGGTAGCTGACGCCTCCTCATTTTCACTAGTGTTTCATCTGCCTCTGTATGTCTGTAGAAGTTTGGAGGCACCTCAAACAGATGATTAATTTCATGTTCAATAAAGAACAAATTTTCTAACTTGTCATAGAGAGACTGCCCAGAGGGAGGCCCTGCTTCTTCTGTGGAGCTGTTAGATGCTGTTATCTGATCTTCAACATAATTGTTGATCCTTGTCATATACTGATTATATGACAGCAGCTGTCATGTGCCAGTCACTAGGCTTGGCAGTCCTTTGTCTTGTAGTATTGTCATTTTTGCCCTGAATTCATCAATCTCTGCTTTCATTTCCTGACATTTTCTCTCCAGAGTTTGAGTAAAATTCCTCAAGGTCGGTACCTTTTTGGCTGTCAGGATTGTATCTGTTCTGCTGCTTATTTCCAAAGCTGTCAGTTCCTCTCTAGTGCGGTTATTGAGGAAATGTATCATCTTGGTTGTTGTGTGTGGAGCATGATTGTTCAGAGGTCTTTGTTTCAGCCAGATGTATACCCCAGGAAGTTTTGCACACCCCTCCACGCGGGGGGGACTTGTCCCCCCCGCGGGGGTCCGGGGGCCAGTGGTCCCCCGGCGGGGGCTCGGGGGCAGCGCCCTCAAAGCTAAAAACAGATGTAAATTTGCCTTGTAAAAATATAGTAATTTCTAGTCAATCTGAGCCGTTCATTAGGCGGATGATCTGACGGTAGAACTTATGTTTAGTTTAGGGTTTTTGGCCCTAGAAGGCAATCCCTCTCTTGGTATGAGGGTATTGTATTTGAGGCGGTGATAGATGTGTATTCTGTGTGAGCGAGAAACAGAGAGGTGAGACTGTGAGAGAAAACAGAGGATATAACAGCGGATTTGCTGTAGGTTGTGTCTCTTCATTTTGCTGGATAATAGAAAGGAAGGACTGGCTGTTCGAGGTGGACGTAGCCCAAACTGGGTGAACCACGTATATCTGTGTCTCTCTTGTTGTGTGCGTTTTCTGTGTTTATATTTCTGCAATATTTTATGTGTTCCATTGCTCCGTAATATATAATTTTCTAACATTGGTGGCCTGCTCGGGCATTATTCCCAGTGCTGTCCCGGCTCTTTGTATTTCTACATGAGCCATACCTATCAGCTCAACCTGCTCATAAATTGCCTGAATTGACCTCCATTGGTCCTGTATTGATTGGCCAATTTGGCCCAAATAATCTTCTTTATTTCTGCTAGGGTTTTACCTAGCAACAATTCATTTTCCAGAGTTTTCACTTTGGCCTCTAAGGCCTTTATTTCTCTTTGTTTCTCTTCTACTGTCATCTTTGATTTATCATAACTGGTCTCCAGCTTGGCCAGTCTATCCTTGGCATCATTAATTTCAGTTACTTGAGTCTCAAGCTCTTTAACAGCTTTCATCAAGTCCTCCACGCTCATGCTGGATTCTGCTGCTGCTGTTGCTTTTGTTGTTGCTCCTGTTGCTGATGTTGTTGTGGTAGGTGCTGGAATAGAAGGAGGGGCTACTGCTGCTTGTGTGGGAGGGGCAGGTCCAAGAGTTTTTGATGTTTGAGGGGGCTGGGAGGCTGACTCCCCTTGCTTGTCCTACAATGCTTTCTCTAATTCTGCTTCCATTTGTATATTCTTTGGTTCATTACCAGAAGCAGCTCTATAGCATCATCTACTTGCTTTTCTTATGCAAGTTCTGCTGTTTGAAGGTGAATGGTAGGAGGCAATTTTTCCTGCCTTCTTAGTGCAACAATGTCATCCTCTTTCTTCTTCATGAGGGCTCTGACACCCTTTGGATCCTTTGGGTCATGTCCCAAATCAATTATTATGTCTTCCAATCTGTTGTCCTTTGCAGAGGAAGACAGCCTTTCCAAATCAAGCTGTGTGTTTGTATTCTTTAGGGCTTCTTTTAGCTGATGGGCCAGCATTGCTCTGTCTGCAAGTGTTGCATACACCATTTCCCCAGTATGTTTGTGCAACTGAATCTGATCCATGGGGTGTATGTCTTTGGAAAAGACCTCCAAGTTTGTTCTATAGTAATCTGCAGGGGTCTTGGGATGTGGGACTTTAGGTTTCAAATGAGTGAAGATCATTTTTTCCTCCTTCAGATCATAGGCAGCCATTAATCTTTGTTTTTTGGCTAGAGTTGTCTTCAAGAATTTCTCATAGATCTGCACTCTTACCAATTCATTATGTGCCTTGATCTCTATAAAGCCTTCTTTGATTGTAACTGGTTTCTTGCCCTGTTGTCTTGAGGAGGATACCTCTGTGGTGTGTTGTAGGGCCTGTTCTAGCTAAAATGAGCTAGTGGAAGTCTGTTGGCTTGTTTGCCTTTCTCTACTGTGGCTTTCTGCCCTTTCCTCACTGATATCTCCTTCTTCTGTTTCAGGGTCAATCCTCGGCCTCTTGGCTTCTAGTTGCTGTGATGACCCTGTTGGAGGTGTGATCTCTTCTCTATCTCACTTTTTTCCTCTCTCATAATTGAGAGGAGTCTGCAAAACTGGGATTTGGGTTTGTTAAGTTTGCTCTGGAGGGGCTTGCCCTGACTGCTGATCCTTTGATGTGTTGGGCTGCCCTGTCTCTGCCTGTTGTTGTTCATCCATCTTCTCTTTCCCCTTTTCTGTAGTTGTTGTTGCTAGAGCTTGCTGGGTGTCCTGTACAGTTGGAGCAGTAGAAGTGCCTTCTCCTACTTGGATCGGTTGTTTGAAGAAGACCTATTGACAAGAATCCAAGTCAAGAGCTTTTTCCAGATCTTTCACAGTCTGCTCCATTTTTTCTTCCTGAGTCAATTCCTCTACTATTGATTCAGGTACCCATTCATCTTGGTTGGAAAAGTGTTATATTTGTGGGTATGGGAAATGCTTATAGGCTAGCAGCCTATACTTGACCCTCCTAGCACTGATGAAACCTTTAGGGTCATAAGGGACCCACCAGAAGCTTCGTTTGAGTTTGAGCTGTTGCCCTAGTATTTGATCATCTTCTTGCCAACCATCTTTCTTGTTCATGACAAATGGGCCTAGGTGGTCTCTGAACTTTAGGTTGGATTTCTTCTTGGCACTATGGAAGTGTGTCAGATAAGAGTTTATAAGTTGTCTGTAGTATTCCAAGGAAAATAACCTCATAGGCACATATTTTGGGAGCCTGTAGGGACATAGCTCACAACCATAGATTCTGATGACTGTGTGATTTTGGTACAAGTACCAATCACCTATCTTGTAACTCCTGGATAGCTGCAAGATTTTCTGCATATCCTTGGACAATTTGGCAGGAGGAGTCCTCTTTAAGAGGCATGTGACTGGATATACAAACTGATCAATAAATTCACAGTATGAGTAGGGGGAATTATGGACTTGGTGGAAGACTGAAGACCAGAAAATAACAGACCTCCTCTCACCCTGTGAGTCTAGCTTCTTGATTGGGCACTGGAAGCAATCTGTTTGATAATACATGAATAGGTGATAGATGTATGAAGAACCCAACACAGAGGTTAGCATATCCACTAGCAGCTTGCCTACCTCATTGAAATCTGCATAAGAAAAAGGAGGTGACCCAAAAGGTTGGCAGTATGCCTTCATGAATTTCCTGGCTATTGCAGCAATGTCTGAGCTAGAGAGCTTGGAGCCCTCATCTAGCAAGTACTTGATGGAGAAGGGGTATAGTAGCTGGGTCTGCTTGTAGTTCAGCATTTGGTTGATGGAATCTAGTGTAATGTAGAAGAGGATGCTCCCAGATGGAGACTTCACAGCTCTGAGCTTCTGGTCATAGTTTTCTGCACAGAGGTGGATGACTTCAGGGAAAATGTTCATAGAAGGCAGGAAGTAGGTGGGCAGATTGGATTCCCAGATGCCATACAGGTCACTATTGTCCAAGTGACTGTTCCTTAGCTGGCAGAAAGTTTGTAAGTGATTCCTCTCTGCCACAAAGTCTGTAATGAGGAAATCACTGTCCACCAGTGGCATAGCTTCCAGTTCTTTACTAGGAGGATTCACAGTAGCTACATCCAGAGCAGCTGGAGTTGCCATGTATGATTTTAATTGGATGTCTTAATAGATTTTCAAGTTTGGTTAAATGCTGAGGAATGCTTTCTAATTTCTGTTTGGCAGTGAGCAGCTTGACAGTGTAAGGAGGCTCTTTGCAGGTTCAATGAACTCTGGGGCACTCTATTTTGAAGAACCAGAGTGTGTTTGAGCTAATTAGCTGGTTGTTTGCAGGGAATTTCTATCAGCAGGGGTGAGGGAACTGCTGAATTAGTTTTCTAGCCGGTAGCTCGGCTCCTTCAATTGCTTTTGTGGTGAATTTTACAGAGGGGCACGGGTTTCTTCTGGAGTTTTGTCATGCAGGGGTTTAACTGGCTTCTTCAATAATTTTCATTGGCCAATTTATCAGTGGGGAGCTTTTAACAGAGTTCTTATGCAGGAAATTAGGAGAGCAAAGGAGAACAGTGGGTAAAGAAGGTCACCTGCGGCAAATACCTGGTTTTTATGGCATAGGAGGCGTTTGAACCGGACGAATTGCAGGTGCTCAGGTTGACAGTGAAGGTGGCAGCAACTTTGGCGGGTGAAATTGGCGTTTTAACCATTGCACGTCATTTTCGCATGCAAAGGAGCTCCGGAGATAATGAAAAAAAATGACCAATAACGGTTAATTCTCGTCTTTTTATGCATTTTTGGCATATTGGCACCTTTTTGGTGATGACGTCATGCTGACGTCATCATGGGCCCGGGTATGGAAAGGTGACATGGCAGCTGACATGGGTGCCCAGGTGGCAGTGACACGGTGGCAAGGTGGACAGGTGGACAGGTGACATGGATACGACGTGGAGGCATGGTGGCAGAAAAGGAGGGGTGACATCACGCTGACGGGGGCGTGACGTCAGCGCGGGAGGAGGCGGTAAGTGGTTTCCCCAGAATGCCTTAGGGCAGTAAATGGTATTGAGGGGGGGCAGCGAACATCGTGGGAGGCCGACGCATGGCGGGGGTACGGCAGCAATACCGCCAATCCCCCGGACGCAAAAGGTCGGGCGGCTTGTCCATAAGAATGACCGCCCACCGTTAGATGGGCGGGGTCAACGATCGTGCGGTGGGTGGCGATTATGACGTGACAGCGTGTTAAGGTGCAGGGGACCCGCCCAATATTTAATTATATTTAATTAAATCGGGCGCGGGGAGGGTAGAAAACTTTAGGTTTCGGGTTTTACGGGTTTAGGCACACACTTTATTAAAATGTTTTAATTAAAAAACTTTATAATAAAGTGGGTTTTGGGCAGAAAAAAGGGGTGAATGGGTTTAATGAGGGCGGGGTTTCGGATTTTTGACATTTAACCATAGTTTCTTGGAAAAAACCATAGTCTAGGGAAAAAGGGGTTAATACCAACCCTAGATAGGTTAATATTTCCCCAAGGAGGGGTTATATAGCTATAATGCTGGGGGGAGGGTATTTATACATTTTTTTTGGGAAATGTTTCATAGATTCTAAATAGAATTAGGGAAGGGAGGAGTTAGGGAGCTAAATAGTACATTAGTGGTTAATATGGCTTTGTGAGGTGAGTGAAGGGGTAAACACTGAGTTCTAAGGGATAAAACTTAGAATTTGAGAATAAATGAAATGATAAGAAAGATTCTTTACACAAAAATGTGGCTTCTTTTCATGTTTAAACTTCATGGTTTGACCCAGTAGCTTGCCATGAAGTGAAGTGGAACTGGACACTTGAGCAGATCTCAAGGCCCTTAGGGGTGTTAGTAAATGATGTTTGGGGGAAAATGGGGAAATTAGAAATGCTTCCAATGCTTGTCCTCCACTCTCTGCTTCTGATGCCAATACCCTGAGTGGCATAAGTGTTTGCACTTAGTAAGCCAATTGGTGATGGCCCTCCATTTCTGCAACCTTGCACTACTTACCCATCCTAGTAATCCGAACATTTTTTCTTCATTTAAAGTGGGTGCAATTGAATCAGCAGACCCTGATTGTCCTCTTTTTCTTTTGACTACCCTCCTATCTAAAATGTACCCTTATTTCTTCCAAGGACCTAGATTAAGCAGTTGGGCACCTTCATTTCTCTACCTAGCTAGTCATCTGCCAAGCTTGAGCTGTTTGGACAAGGAACATTCTCTATTCTGCAGCAAGAAATTTAAACATGGCATGGTCTAGTTTAGACTATTGGGCCATCCATCAAGTATGATTAGCAGTAGTATTTGCAGAGCATGATACTGCCCAAAAGATAGTAGTGGCATTTTGACTGGGCACTTTCCTGGTCTTTAGTTTGGGGTTCATTTTCACTTTTTTCTTGACCATTTGATTTTCTTGCCTTTTGATTATTCTTTTAAGGCATACCCTCTTTTCAATATTTTAATTTTTATAGCATGTACACAAAATATGGAACCTTTGCAGCCTGCAATGATGAACATATTTAGCCCTTCCACTGTCAATCATGAAAGATGAAACCTATTGGTATAGGAACCTAACAGAAACCAACTTCCTTGAGACACAAGACCCCCTATGTCTACTAAAATACAATGATATTTCTGAGCCGAATGCTCCTGCATTAGACTCCCAAGGTTGAAAACATTCATGATCTCCAAATCATTTGTTCTCATATGTTGATAAAAAACGTCCAGGGTCCCAAACCTTAGTTTGTAACTGCCCAAATGCCTTACAACTTTGTTGTTGTTGTATATCTGTTGTCTTCTAGTTCATATTCCTCTCTTCAATCAGTTTCAAATTCTAATGGTTCGTTCCTCTTCCTATCATTTTCCACAATCTAGACTGTTTCATCATCAACTACCATAATTCTTCAATCTCCATCTCTAGCACATCCCTGGGTTGGTACATACTGTACCATTGCATCTCAATGCACGTTGTCCATTCATATTTAAACTGTTGATTACTTTCTTTAGCTTTTTCTACTTTAGCTTTTTCTATTACTCTTGAGATTGCTCCAGATACTGTTGTAGATATTGCTTCCACCCAAACTTCCTGAATATTCTTGAAGATATCTCCCTTAGCAACATCTAATTTCTGCTCCCTATCTACAAATTTACTTTCTATTGGGCCACTAATTTGTCCTTATTATTATCACTTTTTGACACCTATTTCATCCATTTCTACCATTCTTTATCACGTCATTTATCATAATTTATCATATAATTCCTTTTTATAATTATTTATGCTCTTTATGGATAAATACTATTTTTCTCCTTTATTTTTAATAAATTGATGACTATTATGCATGATTTTATCAATGATGGTTTACTAAAGGATTTTTTGTAACATCACTTATGATTTTAGCCTCCAAGATCTTTTCCAGATTAAAAATTGATCTCCAACTCACAATTAAATATTCCAACTCAGAAATTCCCTAGAATAAGAAGTGATAGTTTTGCATTGGAAGTTTCGGGAAAATGAAGGAGAATATAGAAAATCCGAGACATGCGTTTTGTTCAGAACGAACTGAGTTAGCTTTGTAATGAGTAGTTTTCTAAAATTCGATATGTATTAAGAGAAACTGAAGGTTATTCGAAGACAATTTTCTCATATTTGTTGTTGTGGCCATTTTCCAAATTCTTCCAATTGCAATACCAAATTCAACTTGTTCCTGCTAAATGTTGATGGAAAGATATTTTAGATATGATCTTGTTGATCAATTAATTTTATGCAATCCAAATTTGTAATGTAAATAATTTTGTAATAAGCTTTGTTGTAACTTCTCTTTGCTCTCTGGGTATTTAAATGAAAACAAAGATCAAAGAGGAAGGAGAGAATTAGAGAACTAGAGGATGGGGAGAATTGGAGATTTAGAGGAGAATTAGAGGATAATTGGGAGATAATTAGTAGATAGGAGATGGACAATTCTTAGATAGGATGTAGGAGAATAGATAATAGATAAGAGATGAAAGGATGAACAATTGTTGAATTTGAGGCAAAGCTAATAGCTTCATTATGCTGAAATTGTTTCTCTCATATGTTTTAATGAAGGAAGTTATCCATTGAGTTCTACTTTCGTTATTTGTATTCTAATCTGAGTTATTTCTCAAGGCAGAACTAAGTCTTGTGTAGTTGGGCCCACTACCTTGGACGAGGTGCTGCCTTGAACATGTAAATTGGTTTACTTATGTGACTGTTTATTTGAATTCCAATTGTCATTCCCTAAAGTAGATTTCATTTCTTTTAACTAATTTATTGTTTGCTGCGTTTTCCTGATTTTTTATTTCCTGCAACTTCTAGATTTCATTTGATTTGTTGCTCTAGATTAGAATTTGAATTTTGTTGAGTGCAATACCTTAAATTTCGAATTGAACAATGTGTGGTTTAATTTAGCAATGATTTAAGCAGTGTGATTAGCATTATTGTTTTTCATGTCATTTACTCTCTTCTTTTTAATTTTAGTTGTATTATTCAAGTCTTACATTTTATTTCTTGTTGAATGAGCTTGATAGTATAGAACACGATCACATAAAACCAGTGTTAGCTATTGGTATTTTTATGCATATATTTTTCCTTTTGTCTTGAAATAAAAAGATGCTCCTCGGGTTTATAATTAATGTCTAGGACATTAGTTATTTTATTCGTTTATTAAGCAATTAATTTTACCCAACACTTTCCAATGATTTAATTTTTTCGTTCCATGGGATATGTACTATCATGGAATCTTCCTTTTCCTCCTTCATTTGACTGTTCTCCTGTGAAAACTATTTTTTTGACTTTGCAGCAGTATCTTCATCACAAATCTACAATAATACACCAATTATCAGAATTAAAAATATAAGGCCTCACTGCCTTTTCCTTCTCTGGAAACATCCCAATTTGATGTTATGAGTTTTACTCTAACTCCTTTGTCAGCACATCAGTATGTTGATTTAAATTCTCAAAATAATTCATGAGACTGCCAGCTAGTCTCTCTTCCACACTATCTTCTTCAATGATGTCTTCCTACTCTTGTCCAGTGTAGTGAAATTCTTCATTCTCATTCAGCCTTGATTTTACAACCTGAACACTTACTCTTTGGTTTTCTAGCCTTTTCACTAAAAGCCTTATCTCATGCCATAAATTCACCATCTCACTTGGGATTTCTCCTAAAAGCTCCATACAATCCTCATTATCTTCTTCTTTGTCACAAGTTTAATTTCTTGGTGACACTATTTCTTCATTCTCGATCAGAATAAAATTATGATTCTCCATTTTCGTGATATTTTTGGATGTCTGTCCATCACTCTTCTTTTGGCCATTTAAGAAAATCAATTTCTCTTTGTCCTTACCGATAACAAATTCCTTATCATAATACATAACTATCTCATCCCTAATGAAAATATTTCCTTCACTAAGCAAGGAATTTATGAAATCTTTCTACTGTAATAGCTCAAATTGATCTTCATTTGAAAGACAGTCATCAACATACTTTGCTTGGAAACTTTTAGGTTCACTCAAGAAAGTTCCATAGGATGGTTTGTCTTCTACAATACCTGCATTCACACACAACTTGTGAGTTTTAAAACCACAAGACCTGATGATCTAACTTGATTATTCAATCATCAAGTCCTCTACATGACTTAAAATATTTTGATGGTCTTCCCTTCAATCTCCTCAAGTCCTTCACTTGATTGCTTGATATCCTTCTCCACTTCTTACTACTTTTGGCCATCATCATAAGTCAAACGTCCTCTGCTTCCAGTCCTGGAAATATGCTGAAAAGTAAAAATTTTCCCCAACTGTTTATGAGCATTTACATGAGACCTATCTATCTCATCTACTTTCAGAACAGAATTGAGATTCTACCTGTCTTCTTCCTCCTTCACGAAAATATCAAAAAATTGTCCTTTTTCACATGTTTCACCTGCAAACATATACAAATTATCAAATTTAAAATCATGTGACCTTTTGGCCTCAGTTGAAGTGTCAGTTTTCAAGTCTTCCTCCAAATACTCATTTATTTTGAGTAATTCTTCCTTCAGTCGAGCATTCATAATTTCTCTTTCCTCTTTTGTAGTTTATTCCACCTTATCTTTCTTCTCATAAGAAAACCACACCTCTGGTCTTTCTCATTCCTCTGTAACAGCTCCATGAGTACTTCAATATGGACTATTATCTTAGTGTTATCCCTCTCATATTCTTCATCATTCATATGTCTCCATATGCCATTTTCTTTGGCATCTTCTTTATTCACTTTGTGGCTTTACTCTGAACCTCACGAATGACTATCAGTAGTCATCTTCATCTCCATCTCTATGGGTTCTTCACCCACTCACTATGAGATGCACAAGTCTCTACAACAGCAAGTCCTCCCTGCTATATGACACCTCACTAAGCGTCTCTCCTCTGAGCTTAGTATTTTGGCATCTCTCTTGTTCTGTCCTATGGAACCATATGAGCACTCCATGCTCTAGATTTCAACTCATCTGCACTTTTGAGAACACAATTTTCCTCTTGTATTTCAAACACAAATGAAATACTAGGTTCTTGCCACTTTCTCTCAGAAACCCTTACCGACTTCCTTCATCACTGCTCTTCAGGTTGTGATCTTCTTGTTGAGATGTTTCACTAATTACTGTTACTTACATATCAATGATATTTAAAACAAATATCATTCCAAGCTTTCAAAAGCTTGTTGCTGCCAAATTTCTATGGCCACTTTAAAATGCTTCTACTCAGCTTCCTCCTGAGAACACTCCTGTCCTCTCTGTCCAACCTTCAGTCGAATTCTTCAAGTTCACTACCACTTTTTTTTCCAATATTTCATTCACTTTGTTCTTTTAGAACACATACAACTTTCCTTGTCTGTCTGCTTCTATCAATATTTACTCTGTCTTTAACCTGCAAAACTGAAACCAGTGTTAAATAAAACAATACCTATACGATTTCACAAGCAGTCTCCATCCACTCTTCACATTCTAGTGAATATCCATTTTCCTCAAGAAAACAAACATCGTTGTGATTTATTTATGCTTATGCAATCTCTTCTTAAGAGTATCACTTACTCTCATCTTATGTCATGCCTTCTACTTATCAAATTCAAATAACCTAATCTCCTCTTTCTTCCGCAATCACACTTGTATTCTGCACAATTCTGCTTTAACTAAAAAGAGATTTGACCAGCTCTAATACCAAATGATGCTATCCTAAGCCGCAAATACCATAATGATGTAGCCTAAGCTGCATATACCCACAATATGCACATAAAATTGCATGTCACATACATATGTCCTAGGAATTCCAAAACTCCATACTTAGGGAAAATTCTCTTAAATTCTTAAGCAAAAACATTTTATTTAGCTATCCAAGGTTTAAAACTTAATAAACCTTTGAGCGAAAACTATACAACCCGTCAATATCTTTGGTTCACTCTTATTACCCGTGCATATTAAGCATAATATATTTATTCTACTTTATTTCTATTTTAAGTCTTGTATAATAGAAATTACACATAAACCATTTAACCCTTCATTACTTTACCATTCTGCCGATTCACATGACTTGGCACATTTACCGATGCTCCACCTGCGCTTAAAATCTACATCGTTGATTTCTTCCTTCAGATCCAACAACTATCATGTTGTCTAATCAGCAACTAACATGTATGATATTTACCATTGATTTTCTCCATCCGATCCAATGGCTGTCACATCACCCACTCAAATTTTGTGCGACAAAATCTCCGCTGTAGATCAATCCTGCTTGATCCAACGGATATCACGCAATCTCACGCTCCAACTAGCACAACTGATAAAATTTCAGAAGCACACGAGAAAAGTTGTTTTGTTATGCTACGTGGTGCCTCCATGTTTTATTGCGTAGAATTTTGAAATACCACTTACAACCTTTAGGCTGCGCGAGATACCACTTCCACCTATGGAAAACTTCCCACGTGCTCAAATCAAAACCTTTAAGGAAGACGCTTAACCAAAGGTTTAGTGCTTAATCTCAGTATTAACCCTTAATGCTAACACGTAGTTTACTCTCCACCATTCCTTTTCCGTCGATGCTATCTGTCGATCTAGTCGATCCAACAGTTTTTGTGCTTTGTTGTTTGATATTTCTACATCGTTGATCTTCCATTTGACTCCTTCCTGAGCTTAATTACAGTTCATCATTGGAATTGTTTAACCTCCAATTTTCTATGTACGTTATCTTGATGCTCTGTCATTCTTGATTTCGTTTGCACACACATATCTTATGCAAAAACATTTTGTTTATAAATAATTACAATTTAATCACATATGTACTCTACACAAGTTTGAAATCAAATTTCTATATTCATAAACAAGTATTTACACAATTTCTTCTCTCAAGCCTGATTTCCAATATCAGTGGCCTCTGTTTCCCTATCTTCTTGTAGGCTTATAATCAAGCTCCTCTAATTCCTAACTCTCTAAGTAACTAGCTAACTAACTCTCTCTATGCCTTTTAGGCGTACATTTATACAAAAGGTTATGTAACCCATTTCGGTTCAGATCCTTAATAATTTCAACTAAACCCTAAGAATCCTCTCAATCCCATAAATCATGAACTAATTCCTAATTTAAGACCTACAATTAATTTAAAAATATATCAATCCCTATGAACTCTCAACTATCCTAATACTTGCATGTTCCCGTTCATTCGAGAACATTTTCAATGTGCCTCTCAATACTTAATTAGATCCTACTCTCATGAAATCACTCAAAAACATTAGAATTACATTAATTTGATGCATGGGAAAAAAACTTCCTTAAAACACAAGACCCCCTATGTCTATTAAAATACAATGATATTTATGAGCCTAATGCTCTTGCATTAACAAGTGCAAGGAAAATGCCAAGAACCAAAGTCCTAAAGAGAGCATTGGAATTAGAGAAACAAAAAGAAGCTGAACTATCAAATGAGCTTACCCTAAATGAGAAAATGGCCATAACGATCAATGAAAACAGGGAGCATTGGCTTGAGAGGGTTAACAACCACCTTGAAAGGCTCCTAGAAAAGGCTAAAAGGGACAATGACATACAAAGGAGGATGGAAAATTACTATTTCCAAAGAAGCCAAATAGCAAGGTCCAAGCTCAAGAAAATGAAGTCAAAGCTTGAAACCCTAAAGGTGCAAGAGGAGAAAGGAAAGTTAGATATCCTGCTAAGGCCTATTTCCATACCTAGAACACTTCATCAACAACTTATACACCAATTTTGACAATCTTTTGGGCACTTTTGACATTTTTGAGTTTTTTTGTGCAACATTGGACAATTTTGGCACATGTGAACTGTCCTATGTGCAATGCCCTAAGAATTGGCATCTTCTTGAGGCCTCCAAATGGAAAAAAAATACTACCATTAGATTAAGAAGGCCAAGAACATACACTTTTGACTATTGGCACACCAAATTTGGACCATTGGACAGGGAGAAACGGCCATAAACACCTCAAAATTCACCTTTCTGCCCTCTTTTTGAGTTAGGCACTATGCATGGAAGCAATCTTGGGAGATTGACCTTTTGGAGGGTCAAACCTTATCATTTTTGGGAACCAAGGAAATTTATGGAAAGTAGACAGGATACGCTTTCCAGTGATCTATCCTAAGCTCAATTTGGACATCAGCAACCCCTTCAAAAATTAGCTTGAAGTTGGCGTTGCGCACAGGCTTAAGGCGCTGTGCATAGACCACTTGCATTGTGCATAGGACAATTTGCCTAATTTTTCACTATTTTTCTCCAGTTTTGATTTCCATCCTTGGGAATCAACTTTTTCTGATGTAATTGATATGGTAAATGTAATTATGGTCTTTTACTATTACCTAGGGGTAAATACATTAGGTAAATAGACTTCATCAAGTCAAATGAATTAGTTTCAATGTAATTAGGGATGACTCACTTTGACCACCCTACACTCTAGATATCATTTTAGATTTTGGTGGAACTGATCCTCCTCTCATGGATTCGACCCCGAGGTTTGGAGGAGTTTGTTTTGATGTCTATATCTTCCCTTTCTTCACTCTTTTCAAAGGGACTCAGTTGGATGTTGTACTAGTGATCAAAGACACTATTGTATAAGATTTTGGCCAGTTTTAATAGATGAGTTGCAGCTATTTCTTTATGAAACATGTGGTATGGATTTTTAGCATTGTTTCTTCTTTGACATCATTTTTATGAATTTTTTGTAAGCTCTTAAACCATTTCATGTCTGTTATATGGTAACTTTCAAGTTGATAGGAAGAATACATGTTTGTTCATGCTCCATTTTGGGAAAGTTATCATAATTTGTCCATTTTTATTCAGTTTAGGAAGAATACATATCCTATGCTCTTCCTAAATCCTAATCAGTCTTAAACCATCTCAGTAAACCACCTTTTAAGTGTTAAGCATGCTACCTACCTTACCCCTTTGAATGTCTACAATCATATCTCAATTTCCCTAAACTAGCCTCTTTGACCTAATATCCTCATCCATCATAACCCAATCAAATCAAATAAAAAAAACCTCTGCACTTTATACCTAACCTAAAACCCTAATCCATACAGCCCTCTTGGCTGTGATTCTTTGGAGAGAGCCCTCTCCAACTTGGTAGGGCTAGCTACCAAGTCAAAAGGTTGGTCTGTGTTTACCTCAACTGGACTCTTCCTCAGCCTTGGAGATCCGGAGAAGTGATAACAGTACCAACACGATCGAGCTCCCATAGGGCGATGAACTCAATCGAATGTGACCTTTCTACAACAGCTCCTAAATTTGCCTCTTGATTTCATTGTTCTCTAAAACGGAATGAATATAGATTGGTCCATTGGGTAACGACCTACTTGGGGTCAGATTGATGGAGTGCTTGACCTGACTGTGCAGAGGCACCCTTGCAGGGGGGTGAAGATGCCCTTGTACTCCTCCACAATCTTGTCCATCTATTGTTGTCATGTAGAGGGGCCTTGTATGGAGGTCATGGACACCATCTTCTTGTTTCCTTGAGGGCGGAAAATTTTTTTCTCAGTTTTTGAAATGAGCTTACTGCATTGTTTTGCAGTAACTAAAGAGATGGTGATAAACGTTTCTACCTCCGGTATCTTGTACAATTTATTTCCCAATGTAACAATAACAGTGCAAGGCCTTGGCTCATATACATCGTGTCGCTTCCACAAGTATAGTTGGCCTAATAATACATCACAAACATCAAGGTGAGAAATGTCACATAATACCTCATCCGTGAAGGGCTTGATGTTGTATGGAAGGCAGAATTGTTGGCTCACATGCAGATCTTGTCCTTGGTGAAGCCACCCATGGTGTACGGTTGTGGGTGTGTTATGGTCGTTAAGCCCAGTTGATTCAAAACCTATGCTGCAATGAGGTTTTCTTGGCTCCCGGTGTTGACAATGAACTATAGCAGAGAACCCTTTACCCACATTTGGGAGTGGAAGAGATGCTCCTCCTCCTCTAGATCTTCGGGTTCCTCCTTCGAGATCTTTGTGGTGGAAACAATGGCATTGGGCTTCGCATCAATAATATGCTTCCCTTTGCCACTCCCCTTCTCGGGTTATGACTCAGAATCAAAACATGCAACTAATTTTGAAGCCTTCAGCTTGACCACTAGTGACTTCTTGGCCCGACACTCACTTGTGTTGTGGGGGGAGATCTTATGGAACTCACACCACTTTTTCATATCCTTCTTCAACTTCACAGTGTTTTCCTTTTCTTGTGGCCTTGGTAGGTTGTCTTGGGTCATACCGCCTTGGCTTTGTCCTTTGTGCTGCAGTTTTGGGGCACCTTTCCCTTGCTTCAGATTCACAAATCCAAAGTCTCGCTTCTTCTGTTTAAACTTCTTCTCGACCTTGACAGCGTATCGGTACGTTGTTCCAAGCGAGGAGATGTCTAGGAAATCCATCTCATCATGGATGTATCTATGTAGGTAGTCATGGTACTTGAGTACCAAATGTTTCTTAGAATCCTTTATACCCAACTTCGTGCAAATTGTATGAAAAAATTGGTAAACTCTGCACATCTTGGTCCCTTCCCTACTACAGACTGGTCCACTTTATGTATTTGTCCTCGTAGCTCCTAACAGGATAGTGCTGCTCCTTGATGGCGTCCCTAAATGAATTCTAAGTGGGAGTAGTTGAAAACAGTGAGGTTGTACTTTTATCCTTTTGCTCACAATAAGTTTCTCACCAGTGCTTGACGCAGTGGGTGGCTTTGAGAAGAGAAAAATTAATATTTTATCAGTTAGAAAAATAATGAACAAAAAAAATATCCTTCTAGAAAATTCAACCATTTATCTATGGCGATTTCCTCTATTTGGCTCTCAAATATGGGAATGTCAAAGTTTACTTGTACCTTAAAAAGTGTGGAGCCTCCAGCAAATGGGAAACTGTTTAAGGATCTGGGAAAATTTATCCATCATCATGTTCCTTTGTTTCTCGAGGGCCTCCTAGAGTAATATTTTGATAGGGTCTCTTGCTCCCTCGGCTTTATTTTTTCCCCCATGGGAGGTCGTCAAGATTTATGAGGCTAGTCTTGCAAAGGTTCGACCAGTTCGAGCCCTAACTCTTTATAGCTTGACCTCGTTGGGGACATGCAAAGAAAAATAGATAAAGAGCAGACCACTCTAATACCACTGATCCGAATTTAAATAGGAACGCAACAAATTACATATATAACCATAAATACAGAGATGCAACAGAAATAACACTTTTTTTCATTAATATCAAATAATGAAATATGCTTACAAACATAATAGAATGTGACTAGATCGGGCGATGGTAGCTTATCTCTGAGAAGAGATGTGGTGGATACATGCCTCTAAAATAATTTATAATGAGGCTCAAGGGCCTTTTTATTATTGAACATTAATAGAAAACCCTAAACAACCAAAACCCTAACCCGAGGAGATGTAACACCAATAGTTTATGGGCCCCGTTGGGGTTAGTTGGGCAACCAACTTCCTGGGGGTCGTATCTTGGTCATATTATCTTTGTTTGACGCACTTGATACCTCGTTAGAAATTTATATCCAAGGAATAAAGCTGAAAATGTGATTTCAATGAAATATCCTAAATATATATTTCCAAAAAAACGTCGTTTAGGGCCTCAAAACGGATCTGGAAGTTCAGGACCCGAAAAACTGCCAAAAATAGTAAACTGTGCTACAATTACAGAGCAAAAAAAAAAATCCGACAATACAATGGTGGGCGTCCAAGTGGAATATGCGGGTGGCCACCAATATCCACTTGGATCACTATATTTTTAAATCATATTTCTAATAGTGACTTCAGAAGTGATGTGAAGTACATAACCTCATGAAGAGCAGGTAATGATTATCAGGTCCACAAGATCAATAATGTATGATCTCACGGGGAGTTATGCATAAATATCTTAGTGACATTTCTCTAGTTTGGTTTGATATTCATTTGGTGATGCTTATACTGCTAAGATTTCACTGATGAAGTAACAATGAACAAGAACATGTATGATATTTAAATTTCAGCATTTTACTTTCTGTACACGGATACTATAAAGGAAAGTCGTGTATATACACAAGTTTTGATCTAGATAGTCGTGTATGCTTCTCTGAGATGAAGTAACAATGGAAAAAACTCAAGGGGAGTTTCTGATATGCTTCAATCAGTAATTATTTAGCTTTCTAGTTATGATATTGACTTATTGCAAACTGTTAATAATGCTTAGGAATGATGGTTGGTTCATGATGGTTCATGAGTTGTTGTAAAATGTTATTACCATTGTGATTCTTTGATGGATTTGTTGATTGATGAGTTGGATATTTCAAATTTGATAATGATAAGATGGCATAGATTTAGGGGGATCGTTTTCTATGCTTCTAATAATGTATTGTTGGCATTATGGTTCCTTGAGCACTTCTTGTTGTGTGATGGGTTTATGATCAATACATATCATTGTTGATGTTTAATTGTTGTTGTTGACGTTGTTGGTGAAGATACATGCATCATTATGTCATTAATGACACATGGGATGCATGTGGTGAAGTTATAGATGATGCCTATATATTACTTGACCTACATTTAGAAAAGTTATACTTGTCAAACATTGATAAAGAATATACATATGTCATGATAATTATGTATAGGACAATGGTTAATGATGTTTTTCATCATATTTGTGATGATTGAAAGTTCTCTTTGTTTGCACACATGTTGTTGATGAATATGATGATGTATATACTGCTTGAGGATTGTGACTCTTCTTATGTGTAAAGAGAACATGTTGATCTTGATGATATGAGATCAAGGAGATGAGTTACTAATGGAGCTTGAGTGCACAATCTTATGCTATGATTGGTTAATGATGAGTTCATGATTTACTCATTGTTGTTGGCATATCTCATTGATGAGAAGATATATACAAATTGTTGTAACCATGTCATGGGCTATCAATGATGGATGAATTGTAGATAGGGATCTTACAGAAGATTACTTGAGTTTCATTTTGATCAAGTTGCTTATGGTGTGATAATTCTACTTGATACACTTGATGAAGTATACACTATGGTCATTATTAATGTTGAAGGTTCTCCTTGTCTTTGATGGATGCATGAAGATAATATGACGACATTAATATTTCTAATTATAACTCTTCCTATATGTGGAAAAGGCATGTTACATGAATTCAAGAGGATGTTTATTGATATTTTGTTGCTAAAACTGCTTGGTGATGCTTGGAAACACTACACATTTGGTCAAATATTGATGACTACATTGTCCTACGTAATGATGATGAGGACGTCCATGTTGATGTATATTTTGTTGTGATCAGATTTTCATGTTGCATGTTCCTATATGGTGTATGATGGTTACTGATGACTATCATGGTCTTTTTGCCTCACTAATGAGGTCTCTGGTTTTGGTTATAAATGCATATCTGTCTCTTGATGTAAAAGTCATGTAAAACCCCATGTTGTAAAATATTTGTAACATTCAGTCATGTATGGACTATTGGGGTCAAGTCATTCATGTATGTAATCCCGCTATATTGGGACATTGATGTAATGTTGAGTCAAATATGTAACCCCACTATGTCAGGTGATTGATATAAGCATGAGTCATTAGTGATAGGAAAAGTCATAAAGGTTTGTGATTTTATCTTCGAATATTTCAGCATATCCTCAAGGGGAGCATGGTTAGTATGAAACTTTCTACAGATCAGCCCTACAATTATCTTCTCTACAAAGGGATAAATAAGTATTCAATAAGCATTGGCCATCCCTTTTCCCTTGATGTCAAAAGGGGAGAGAATATTGATGTTTGGAGTAGAATGCTTAGTGAGAAGTCTTGGGAGAGAAGCTTGTGTTTATCTTGGTGTGTTTATAGATGTATTTGTAGGTTTTTACAGGTGGTGACCAAACACCAAAGTGGTTTACATCAAGTCCAAAGGGGGAGATTGTAGGCATTATGGCTAATGTGTTGTCCTTGATGGAAAATTATTTGATAAAAATGTCAGCATTGTGATAATAGGATGTTTATACAGAGTGATACAAATGTCATAGTGAATATGAATAGAGAAAGGATAGTTCAATGAGAAATGGATGGAAAAGACAAAGCTTGAGAAAGTATATGTGGATTCTATTCGAGAGGTTCACGTACATACATGAGTACTGTGAAGAAAATCCACGTACATAATTCGCACCATTGTAACTTGAATACCATGGGTCTTTACCATGGTATTGGCCCACAGTAATAGGTGTGCCAATAGTTACTTGATCCCATCAAAGAATACCAATGACATTACTAAGGGATTGGCCTAAGGTATTGGCTAAGGAAAAAACTATATAAGGATATGGAGATCAAAGTTTTAGGTGTACAAGTTATGGGTTATTAATTTGTAATCTAATCTTAAAAAGGTGTGCACCAAGGAGCATGGAAGAGGCTCAGATCCAATAGATCTGAAAGAATAGTAATGAATATGCATGCTTGATATATTTATGATCATAGCTAACAATGATAGATCTATGGTGATAATGATACTCTAATATAAATGTGTGACAATAAAGTTTGCAAAGTATGTGTTGTGGTTGCAACAAAAGTATGATTCAATGATTTTTGATCTATACACTGGTTTTCGTATGAAAGGTTGTGTACATATGTGGATCATCTTCTGGATAGTTGCGTATATATTTTGTAAAATAATTTAGTACATTAAAAATATGTATGTGGGTGTTGTGTATGATAAGCTTATACATACGTTGATACACTTTGTGAAATTCCTATATACATACTAGGGTTTTGAAGTATGTCTTGTTGATGACATTTGATCAATTCTCTTATGTTTGTTGATGTTTATCGATGATGTCTCTATCATGATAATATGTGTTTGACAATACTTGTTGGATTGAATTGGTTATGGAATGGAATGTTGATTAGTAAATATCCTACTATGTTGTGATATGTAATTACCCCATTTATCTGAGATTGATTCAATATTTGGTTTAGTGGTTGTTTCAGTATTACAATTATTCAAATTCAGTTGTTAGTATATTGATATCTGTGTGCATATCTTCTTTAGAAGAATCACAGACATACGAAGTTGTGCTTCATAGAAGTAGTGTATACATTCTAACATGTGTTTGATCAAGGCTTACAGTCACAACATTTGGTTTCTATGATGAATAGTATATGGTCTGGTATACTTATTAATGGTTTTTATGGTTGACTAAGATTCAGTGATTGATTTGATGATTCATTTGGTTCAATGATTGGATTATTATATTCAGTGATTGGATTGATACTTGTTACTTGGTTTAAGCTTAATGATGGAAGTCATTCCAATCTGAAAATATGATGAAAGTTGGCCTGCAGGTTTAATGTTGAGTTAGGTGAATCCAGTATGAAACATTATGAAACGTGGTTGCAGCCTTCAGTGAGGGAGTAAAAGCTTCCTTCCAATCATCACTCGAGAATTTCTGCAAGGGGTTAGAGCTCCATTCTAATAGGAGCCGGTAAACGAGATCATGTGTTTGGAGCTCCCTTCTATTGGGTGATGGAGAATGAGAGAAGGTTGTAGCCTTCTGCAAATGAGTGCCTGCGTACTGGTATGAGTCTGCCTTAGTACAAGATTGTAATATGTTTTCCTTTATAATAAAAGAAGAATTTAAAGACGATGGAAATGGTGGTTTTCTCCCACATTGGGTTTCCACCTAAAAATTTGGGGGTTCATGTGTGTTGATATGTTCCTTGTGTGTTGATGATCTATACTTTTATTTACTTCTCATGGTTTATGCTTAATGAATGAATAATGAAGAACTGACATGCTGGTTAGAAGATGAACACATGATGAAATATAAGGAAAGTACTTAATTGGGTATACACTATTTGTATTCATAACAGTCACTTACATACACTAGTTTACAAAATAACAATAGTGTACATAAATCAGAATAAGAAATTGAAAATTTGAAGCGAGTTCAAAATATTGATTCACCCCCCCTCAGTACTTTTCTCAACTAGTTATATTCTCTACCTCTAGATTATTGGCTGGTGACAACACAACAAGCTATTGGGAACTTCCTAGGGTGATTTCTGCAATTATATGAGGTAACCCAGATTTGTGTCAAAAATGGATGTCTCAGGTGCTCTTCCAGATGAAATAACCTTATAATTCAAGGATGAAGTATGGTCAAGGAGAATTGACTATGAGAAAATTCATTTCCATTATAGAAGATGCATGAACATGGATATCTCTTTAGATAATTCCCTCTCAATGTTAAGATAGAGTAGCCAAAATCTCATTCAGACAAAGACCCTAAGAGTTTCACAAAACTGGGTGTGAAGGGTATAATAGGAAGGAAATAGTAGACAAATCCTTTCAAGGAAAAAAAGGACCAAAGAAACACTATGATGTCTTAGAGGATGGATCCCTCGTAGAGGAAACAATGGCTGGAAAATCCCATGAAACAGTGATGTAGGATCCTCCAACCCACATAGAAAACTCGGCTAAAGTAGATCAACCACAAGCAAAGGATGGGGATCTAGGAAACCCATCTCAGTCTCAAAAGTTGAACGAAGATATGGAAATGAATTCAAGTGAACCAAGGCTAGAAGATAACGATCTAAAGGATATTGTGGAACAAGAAGGATTATATCTTCCACATATGTTAGAATAATGGAAGGAGCAAGGAATGTAAATGATATCCAAAGGAAAAATAGATCGGTTATAGTACCTATTCCTCACATGGGAAGAAAGCAGACTAAGAGGAAAAAAGAGATCACATGTAGAACCAAAAGGATTGGGAGTCAAATTTTTGAGCACCCACATCCTCTAGACCCCCAACCAAGCTCGCGGAAAAATAGGAAGGAAATCTAAGAGTGTTTCACTCTAGGAGCTCGAAGCCTTATTGTAACAACCCTCTCCCACATTTACCCAAGTTAATCGGTTCACTTGGGTAAACATGTGATAAGAGGCTACAATGATATGATTCAACTCCCCATGTACAGTTAAGGAAGTGGAACCAATTGGACCTTCTACACATGTTACAGAACTTTCGGGAGCCAACCAACCCTTCCAAGTGACCAACTGTGGTGAAGTAAAATTATAATTGCGGACACAAACAATTCCTCTAGCCCGATAACAGGTCTAGCCACAAATAAGACATTTTATGGAAGATTTACTTAGGTTATAACCAATTAAGAGGGCCTACCCCTTAGTACACTTATCTTGTTCGGTGATGGCCTTACTTAATTGCTCCAGCTATCTCTCGTTTCCTTCTTCGAACACATGAAACAAGTAAACAACAACAAACAACAACCATGTTAATAGACAAATTGTGTTCAACCTACTTAACAGGTCAAGAAGAATTAAGCCTTAAACATGTGAGATGACATATTATGTAGGAAATAGATCGATAGTTGCATAAATCAAGGAGAGATTACAACCTTTGTCTTGACGTTCTTGTTCTCCTCCGACAAAACTAGGTTCCCACACACTTACATTAGCATTCCATGATGGCCTCAAAAATGATAGTTTTAAGGCTCTTCCGTTTAGTTTTCACACTAAACCAAATTTACACTTCTCCCTCACACACAACTAGAGAGATACAACTATGGATAACTTGATGATCACTCCAAACTTGATTAGCACTAGCACACCAACATTAACACTAGCATGTGCTTGGGAAAATGGGAGGTTTATATAGCATGAATGGATGGGAGATGGTTCATATTCTCATGGGAGAAGGTCTTATCTCTTGAGGTAGTTCCATCCTTATAAGGGAAAGGAGCCCAAACTAACATCATTAACTCCATCCAACTCAACCATTTACCAAACTTTTGTTACAAAGCTTCTAGAGCTAGAATCTTCAACTCCTGATTTAAATTTTTTTTGAAAAGAGGATCGACGCTACTGGAACACAGCTCAGTCACTCCAGTCGGCACTAGTGAAAGCGTTAATCCCTGCATATCGGCATGAGAAGGACACTGGTCATTAGTGCCAGTCTTGTAAACTGGTAGAAACAAAAGAGTTTTGGGAGATGATGCAAAGGGAATTATTCTACTCATGAAGAGGGACACAATGGGAGTTTCTTCATGAAGGGGAAGCATGTAGAATTCATTGTAGAGGTCCTCCAAGATCATGGAATGGGGAGTATAGGGACAGTGACAAAATTATGGGTAACAAATGCCCCCCTAAAGTGTGAAGGCCGAACTAGAGTGAGGGACGAAATTATTTATGATTCAGTGCGGGGAATCAGAGTCTGTTGTTAGAAAACCTGCAAGCAAGTACAAATACATATACATAACTGAAAACTCTGTCAAATGATACATGAATCATGTTATGTACACATCCATCCATAAAATGATCATGTAAATGGATCCAGGCATGGGTGCAACCATCCGATAAAGAGGATCATATCGAAACCAAGGTATGGTCACAACTATCCACTAATGAGAAGGATCACGTATGATAACTTATGGTATGGTCATAACCATCCATTTTAGAGAGACATGTATATCAACATAATCATGTCACATCACCTTGTAACCTAGAATTTTGTAATTTGAGCCTAGGGTTTTGCACTCCAACATGACCCGGTCAAAGTACAAATTCTAACATGTGAATAGATGTGTTGATATCAAACAAAAAATCACTTGATTACCAGCAAATGATGTAAAATATTAACAAGTGTGAGAGAAACCACCAATAATGAAAATGGTCCTCAGGTACTATCAGTACAATTCACAGAATGTGAATAAAGGAACTGAAGTTGAACACTTGTGAAATCACCCGATCAAAAGCCAATGATGTGAACTTTTCATTGAGTGTGAAGAACTTGGCATTAGGGCATGCAATCTCTAAGGTACTAGAAGGGAGTCTCTCTGTAAAATTCCTCGATAATGATTTGAAGTCGACAGGAAGCGACTGTGTCAAAGGAGGGCAATAATGAAGGGATGCAAAATGGTTTTAGATGATACAGAGAATCAGGGGTAAGTGTAACTACAAAAGGACATCTCTTGAACATATCGGTGACACGACTAGAAGATTGGCAGTTTTTGAATCCATAGGGTTTGTGGTCATGATGTTGTGGCAGAGATGAAATAGAAGGAAAAAATAAATGGCCCAACCCAAGAAGGTTAACGATAAAAAGGAGGATATCCCATCCCAACACAAAGTAGAAATTATCATGCTCAAGAGTGAGCTGCCAACAAAACTGATTAGATTTCCAAATTTCCCCCCACCATTCCTGGAAGGTACCCCAATTATTTTTTAATCTCAAGCTTGAAGGGGATAGCATATGCTTTCATTGTAAGTTCATCCTTTGGACGAATCTAACCTAGTGAGTTTAACGAGCCCTCGGAAGGAGAAGCTCATGTTCATCATGATGACAAATATGATGTCGTTTAATATTTTAACGAGTCCGACAAAGGTGTAACTCGGTATCTTTTTCATGTTTAGAGAGTTTGAAAAATATACAGAAAAGAAAACTCCACATGCTCCTTTTTTGTACATTTGTGTCTCTCAAGCCTGAAAAGGTAGAAAATGACACTTGAGAGAACCACTTGACCATTTCAATCAAGGAATACCTTCTTCATAAATAGTGCATCCTAGCCTAAAAAGGGGTAAATGTATACTAGGCACACGACGTTTCACATCCATTAACAAGTTCAAAACAGTAGGGGATCGACTATCTTTTCATGTTTAAATGGTCGGAAATGAGCTTGAAAGCGAACCCCCCATTTTATTCCCTTTTACGATTCAAAAGGGAAAAATACTCAGCAATCTTTTCATTTGAGTTTTACGAGTGGAAAAAAGTGTTGAAATGTGACTTGGCACCATCATCAAACATCCATCACTTGTTTCTATGCAAAAAAGGTAAATTTCATTATCCAATATTTGAGGCAAAATAGGTCAAAATACTTAAAACCCCTAATATTTCATGAAAAACTCAATAAAGGAGAGAAAAGTAAATATTTTTTACCATTTACCATTTTACCTTTCTATGAAAAACCTTTTACCCTCTTTTTCCCTAATTTTTTCGGAGCAGATTGTGGGAGGTTAATCATCGAGCCACCAGTTGCACGTAAGAGCCAAGTCCCTAAGCTCCATTTCCATACTGTTTATTCTTGTTTCCATCCGGTTTTTGGATTTCTGAGGGAGGTTTTGGAAAAAAAAATTCACCCTTGGTCGGCACGATTTCCAGGCATGGAATCACGCCGGCCGAGGGCAGTTAAAATGCCCAACCATGCCATCGGTGTAACTGTTTTTAAAATATGCGTGCTGACACCGTGAACAAGGAAAAAAACCATTTTCTTCTCAAATCCATCATTTGAATCCAAATTTTACTTGCAAAAAATTATTATTGATTTGAATACATGGTTTTTGCAGGAAAGAATCATAAAAAATGGTAGACTGGAAAGAATGCGAGCACAAAGATGTGGACACTCAAGCAATGAATGATCCAAATTGCTTGAACACCTTGAGGAACTGTGGGCTCCTCAAGTTCTTTCTCACACCAGGGATGTGGGCTCAATATGAGCTACTTAGATACCTGATTAGTATCTGGGACATAAATTGGGAAATATTCATGATTGGTGACCAGGAGGAGTTAGAACCTTCAGACATATATTTCATCATAGGACTTTCCCGGAGAGGGGAACTAGTCAACCTATATGGGTCACGACTGATTGGGGAAAGCATATCCATGGTACTTGCCAAACATTGCCTAGAAGCCCTCAAATCCAAGAGAGGCAAGATTGAGATTGCCACTGTGTGAGATCTGACACTGAGAGTGCTACAATTGACTATTAATAGAGTGTTGGGGTCCCAAGTAGAGCACGAGAATAACAAGTCAAAATTTCTATATGCTATCGACTGTACAACACCTATGAGCTTAAATTGAGTAGAATCCATGAAGATCAACATGAAATGCCAGCTGACAAAAGCTAAGGCAGGGAATCTGAAGCAATTTTGCTTCGGATCTGTACTTGTGAACTTTGTCCTTGAACAGGGTCAGTTGTTCCAGTACCAGTTGACTGAGGTAGATCTGCCAATGCCATGATACCCATGGATGGTCCGTTGGAGTCATTTGATGCCTACGATCACTAGGGGCCAGCATATGTCCTATAGGCCCGCCTTCTTTTCATGGCTACAACGACAATTGATTGTAGTGGAGGATTGGCCATACAGTGGTATCGACTTCTGCGAAGATCTAGACATGCCGCTACCACATGGGGAGGATTTCAACGATGAAGGTAAAAAATCAATTTTTAATTTTTTGATGTTTTAATTGTTTTATATATATATATATATATGTGTGTGTGTTTATAATATTTTGTTTTATCAATGCAGATGTTGGACCAGGACATCCTGTTGACATGTCCCCGATAGACAAGCACGTCGCTCGCTATTTTGATGTCGCTCCTCATCAGGATGGGGTGACAACGAGGAGGAGATCGTGAGGAACCTTGAGGGGTTGACTCATGGTATCCTAGAGTATGCAGGGTGGGAGATATCCCACGCCAGTACCAGAGGCATACGGTGGGAGTATCAGATCAGATCCACTGGTTATTGACTCATGTTGCATGAAAAGTTTCATGTTACCATGATCACCATGTTGATTAGTTCTTAGGTCCAACTTTTACATTTTGAGGCATGCGTGCCATAGATATATGAGGCCTGCAAGTCATCAATGTTATTTGAACACACATATTAGTTTTTAGGGTTTTGATGTATCAAACATTATCACCATATATATATGATGTATTCTCATGATTACTATGGTACAAATGATTTGTTTTAGATTTTCACATGTTTTGTAAATGTCTATCCAACACATAATTAGCTAATGAATCTGTCAATGTATTCATGCATCTAGGAATATGATGATATGTAATGTAATCAAAATTCTTTCCAGTAGGCGAATACGTAGATACATTCTCAATATCTAAGGGTTTCTGATGGAATATTTCCCGTTGAGTTGAAGGAGAACAAGGTGTGAATCCAGGTTGACAACCAATTCCCGACTGTTAAGAGCGATGGCTTCTGACAAAAATTTGATGGCTGAATTATATTTAGAAATGTTATTAGTTGTGCGACCTAAAAAAATACCTTGAAAATCAATCAACTCACCATGAGGGTCATAAATGGCCCATGCCGCGAAGGATAGATTTTGGGTATTATGGCAAGCACCATCAACGAAATCGATGTGAGGAGTCATAGACATCTGCAAAGCAAGGAAAAACATAGTAGACAGAAAAGCTATTTGAAAACCAACACACCAAACCACACCGAACAAAAATGAATGACACACTAATGTACACAAGTAACATGCAAGATGACTTAAGCATAGTGATTTTTAAGAGAGTCCAGGTTGGGACTCGAGTAATCAATCAACATAGATGAACATCAAAATTTTACCATTGACATGATGAGTAAGCATCAAATTGGCCAAATAATAGTGTAGAACTCATACAAGGTATTTCCCCCATGCCCCTTGGGCGAGGGAGGGTTATGAGTCAGATGAAAACCCCATTGCAATAATGGGCAATTGGTAAAATCTTGGGGAGGGAGAAAAAACCTAAATCCATGAGGGGATAGAGGTTACCTCAATTGAAAGATATTGATAATGGCAGGCAAAACTGACACGTCAATAGGTAGGTGACAAGAGAACATCTCAAGACACAGGGACATGACTGTCAGGCTAGGCAGGAATAAGGAATGATGATGAGTATCATTCCAAGGTGGTTCCTCGAGAGACATTACTTCCATGATACTCTCATTAGCAAGAAAAGCATCGACTAAAGGATCAAGATATTCTGAAGCACCAAACCACGGGGATTGAGAATATGTAACAGAGGATACGGAAATTGATTCCAAAACAATTTCCATGTAATTGATTTCGGTAGGACTAAGTGGCATAACCTCGCCCCAGGTATCAACAACATCTGGTGAAGGTATGACCCAAGGATCAGATTTGACCAAGATCATGTTGATAGAGGCAACATGAGGAGGTGGGAGTGGAAAAATTCCCATCAATGCAGAATATTTAAAAAGACCTGCCCCCACACTTTCATAAGGAGCACCAGTGTGCTTGACATACGAAAAATTTCCATTCAAGGAGGAGGAGGCAAAGAAGGATAGTTGGTCGACTATGACAATCTTCCCTTGATGGGGGAATGAATCACAGGAATAGGGAGGAGGCTACAACATGCATGGCATGGGTTCCGCTCCGTCAGAGTAGAAGATTATAATTGAGATTAGCATCAACAATCTCTACCTCAGCATGTACTGTCTTTCACTCCAAAGTAATGGCAAGGTTGGGTAAGACACCAAAGGGTCATGAATGATGTCCATTAAAGCTTCCAAAGTGTTAAGGGATTGGATCAAGGAGATCCAATTTCCTTCCAGCAAGCGACTGGCATGATGCAGGTAGAAGCACCTTCATCGATGATGGTCGTATGAATGGTTTTCTCATTGATCATCACCTGAATGAGAAAGGAAATTTGATGAGGTAGGCACAAAACATGGTTTTCTAGATCAAAACATATCAAGTTCGAATCGGTAGGATCAATGCCCCCAATAGCTGATAGCAATGATTTCCGCTAAGACACACAACTTTGGAGTACCTCGAGAGCAGACATAGCTGATGGCACCTAGGAAAATCCTCAATAATATTATAGTGCCGAGCGGCTCAAGTGTTGGGATTATACGAGGAATTCCTTAGCACACCTTGAGAAGGTGGTCGAATGATGGAATCAAGTTTAGGGCACTCGATATGAACAGGTCTAGAAATCGGGGAAAAAGAAAAATGGGTGGCCTCTTTCTCTTTCCCGACTATCAAACAAGGAGTTTGATAAGATTTTGATCTACTAGCCACATTAACAGACATACTCATCATGAACACTTGAGATCCTGAGCAAGTAGATGATTGAGGTTAGTCTACTATTTGATTCTACTGAGACAGAAATTTCTATTTCAGGACAGTTTAGGTCCCTTTGAGCAAACAACTAACTTCAAACCATCGGGGATAATCCTTAGTATAGTGATCCTCCTCGCAAATGAGGCACGGATACTTAGGCTTCCGTTGTGAAGAATCACTAGTTGACGACATAGGAGGACCCTGGTTTGGGGCATTGTCTTTACCCTTGCCTTTGCCTTTCTTCTTGTCTTTCAAGGATTTGTTCGCTGTGGTAGACTAGACAACATGGACCTCTGAGGTTTTACCAAGGCCAGGTAGATTCTGGAGGAACTATTGGAAGTAGTGTTGGAGACCGACCTTTGTTTAGAAGAAAATTTGGCAGGGTTCTGGGACACTGAAGCAATTACTCCATCAATAGGAGGTGTAGCCTATGACTTTGATGTCGTGGGGTTGGATGATGGCCACAAAGCATTGAGTAATAACTCATACAAAGTGCCAAACTGAGAATAAACAAGATCTAAGTACTAGGAACGAGCAATGGCTTGTTCTTCAGTAACACATCCACCCTTAGCTATATCGCGAGCAATTGGAGCAATGAATGACTTGGTAAACCATTCAATGAGCAACTGATTAGAAATCTCAAATTTGATTAGGCGATGTCTACCTCTCCATTCATGTATGTGATCAGATATGTGTGTCACAATATCTTGCTTAAGCGATGTGAGAAAATAGGTGCTAGTTTCATAGAGAACGACAACTAGAAATGCATGAGGAAATCCGTGGCTAAAGAGTTGAAGTCATGGTAAGTACTTCGAGGGAGCTCGATGTGCCACTTGGCTGCAACACCTGTGAGGGTTCGTTGGACAAGACACAGATGAATAGAATCATCAACGTAGGAATTTGAAGAGCACCAGAGGTGATATGTCACCACATGGGCTTGAGGATCTTCTTTTGCTTTCCCATTGAACTTAGGACAATTTCTCGGGATCTTGGATGGAGCCAAAGGCCAGTATGGCAAATGAAGAATTGGATCATTCATGATTTGAGACACATCTAGAAACTCTAGTGTGGCCAAGAATGACAATTGAGTATTGAAAGGCATTGGAGCTCGATAAGCAGGTCCAACCGGAGGAGCCCATCCCTGTTGGTAAGGGTTTTTCCCCCATAGTGGAGGGTTTTGGCCTTATGGCATTTGATTCTACCCCCATTGTAGGCTACCTTGGTTGTAGGGAGGATTTTGACCTTGAACACATTAGAAATTTCCAGCCATAGCTTGTTGATAAGCAACATACGAGTTAAGAGGCTGTTGAGTCTGTTGACCTTGGACATATGGATATTCAACCTATTGTCCCTAAACATACAGGTTTTGAATCGGTTTCCCCTGAACAAGAAGATTTTGGACCTGTTGTCCTTGGACATAAGGATTCTACGCTTGTTGTCCTTGGACAAAAGGATTTTGGGCCTACTGCTATAGGACTTGACCCTGGTCTTGTCCTTGCAAGGGTTGACCCTTTTGATATGTATATAAGGGTTTTTGTTTCCAGGGTTGGCTTTGTTGTTGCAAGGATTGACCTTGCGGCTGCAAAAGCTTTCCCTATAGCTGCAGAGCTTGGCCTTGTGAATACATAGGCTGGGGGTTTGTGGAGAATATTGCATCTACTGCTGCATGGTTTGCTACAATTGTTGCAAGGGTTGCCCTTGCGGTTGTTGCAGTTGTCCTTTCTACAATATCATCTGCCCTTGTTGTTGCACAGATGGCCCTTGCTGCAAGAAAGGTTTCCCTTGTTGTTGCAGAGGTTGTCCTTGTTTTTGCAAGGGTACTTGAATAGTTCCCAGAAAATTTCTGAACTGTATATGGCCATAGCCACCCTGAAAAGTGGATGGACCAGGTTGAACATACTGCCCAGATTGAAGGATGTAAGGTGGATTGACCATTCCTTGAGAACCATATGGGACATAAGGAACTTGGTACTGAACCTAAGCCTCATAAGGCTGCTGATACTGGAAATTGCTTGACCTAGATAGACCAACCGGATTTTGGACCTGTTGATACTGGACATTGCTTGATCCAGCAAGACTAGCAGGGTTTTGGATAATGCCAGAAGAAGGTTGGTTCATCCCGACCATGTGAGCTTGTGAGCTACTCACATTGGTTGTTACTAACATCATAGAAACACTTAGATTCTACTCCCCAGATGGTGGCACAACTTGTCCACTTACTGGAGGGATCGAAAAACTGACAGTAACATTCTCCGAGACTGCTGATTGAACTAGACGACTGAGTGGGATGTATGAGACGAGAGGGTTTAGAATGGTGGGTTGCATCGAGACTGAGGTAACTACCTGTTGGGAGGTCAGGTTTGCAATGAATGAACCTGTAGTAGGCATGGCACCAGACACCCAAGCAAGGTCATGATAAAGTGATGAGGCATTAGGTGTACCTGAGACCAAATGTGCTAAAGTCACATAATTAGGTGGAAAATTCCAATACGCACTGATGGGAATGCTCCCTATATAGGGGAAACCTTCAGGAGGAAATTGATGTTCTTCCTCTTCGATAGTGTGTGGAGTAGAAACTTTTGATTTATCTGGAGAGGGAACTGGACCGTTGCCTTCAGGTTCCATAGCTGGGAACAAACAACGACGAATGAATGAAGATGTATGAGGAGATAATTCCAAAGAAACACCTAGTTTATCGCACATAATGTATGGATTCTACGGTGATATCACAACAGGATCAAACAAAGGATTTAGAGGATATATAACTAGTCCATGTTGACCATCAGTATTCAACAAACTCTTAGGAGTGTCTGGAGATTCCAAGCCAATATCATCAGGTGACCCAGTATCTGAAATAGGTGGAGGACAAGATGACAAAGGTTGAATGCTCAGAAAAATTCCGAGTTCAACACCTTGGTCCTCGAGTGACTTTAGTAATTTAGGAAAAGGCTCCTCAAACAATCTTTCAGATGAATGACATGAGGAGGAACTAGGTGAACCAGATGGTTCAGCCATGATGATATTATCTTAGTTAACAATAAAAGAGAGATAAATTTCCAAGATTTAAAATGTAATTTAGGGACAACTCACAATTTGGTCTAGAAAACACTAATAGGATGTTATAATATCGTGGGCAATCAATTTTTTAAGATGCATAAATAAACTAGTGCTCTTTCATGTTTTAGGAGTCGAGAAAGAAGCAAAGATGACTCTATCACTTACGTTTGGAAATGAGCTCAAAAGGGAAATCTCTCAAATGATATTTTAAGTTTAATGAGTCAGAAAGATCCAATGACTACTCCGGATGATCCAGGTAAAAAGGATTATCAGGCAATTGTGGACTACAAAATACCTCCCGGCGAACCGAGAAGTACGGGCAGGCAATCTCCCCGATTGTTGTGTTCAATGTAACACGTTTGCAAGGCAACAAACTTGCTCTCCTATGGATAAATGATTGAATCCTAGAGGGGTCTCCCATTATATATTCGACGGTGCGAGGAGCACAAGTCCATACTAGTGATATCTAGAGCCGAAGCTAATGACAACTGTTAGGTTTAAAGACGTCATAGACCTTCTATATGTGATCGTTAGGTTTCAAATGTGCCTTAGGTTAATTGAGTTCATTTTAAAGTTTATCTTAAATTATGTCTCAGTTTTCAGGCCTTAGCGATGTGAATCGAAAATCCCTAAATGCAACTAAATGAGACAATCCCCATTCAATTCGATGAATTGTCTACGCTAGAGAGGGTAGGAAGCACAATCAAATGCAAACAACCAAGCAATTGAAAGCTAAATGATTTTTCACTACTTCACTTTCAAGAAAATAAACTAATGAAAAATACATTCCAATTCCTAATTTCCTAACAAGTACACTCCAATAGTTGTTTTAGAAGTAAAGAGAATTCTTTTTCTTTTCAAATGCAAATACAATCCTAGTCTTCAATGATGCTAACTACCATAACATATTGATGCAACAAACTAGAATTTTATACTTTTCATGAAATGACAAAATGAATTTCTCATAGAACACTTCAATGAAAAAGTTTCGAAACAATCAATTCTCAAGAAAATGAAAAAAACGAAAAGAGAATCTCTTTCAAACTAATGTAGCAACGACTTTACCAAAAACAAGACAAGCAATGTGATCTATGCCAGAAAAGATACGTTTAGACAAGAAAACAAAACTATTCAAACTTGTGTCATGGAGGTCAAAGTCGTAGAAGGAACATAAACGAAAGGAAATGAGTGCATGCACCAACAACTCGACTCACTGAGTTCACAATCAGCTGAATGGATGACAACCTAGATGCCCTAGGGCCACAAACCATCCAATGACCCAAGAAATTAAGCGAAACGATGGAAAATCAACAAGCAAATAAACCAAATGAAAAGCAACTTTCTAGTCAGGGAGAAGACGGTCTAAACAACTTACAAGGAAGAAATCAAGAGAGCAAGACACACTGGCCAAGGTCTGAGGTGAACCCTAATCTTCACTTACAAGCATCAGCCCAATTGCCTAACTGACAACAAGCGCCAGAAGGAGGTCGACGTAAATTTTTCTCAGCATATCACGTTGATCGGCGCAACTGTCAACGAAATAAGCACGTTGAGCGAGGATGCAAAGAAAAAAATAAAATTTTGAAAATTTGGGACCAGACTTGCTACTATGAATTTCAAACCCAGAGTAGTAAGCAAAGCAAAGAAAACAAAACTAAAGGGAAATGGCGAAACTAGAAAATTTCACACGAAACCATGAAATTCTAAACAAACAAAAAGAAGGATTGAGTCCCCAATGGAGTCACCAATTTGTGGTGAATTAAAATTCTAAGTGCGGACACAAACAATTCCTCTAGCCTAATAGTGAGTCTAGCCACAAACAAGACATTCTATGGAATATTTCCTTAGGTTAGAACCAATTAAGGGGGCCTACCTCTTAGTACACTTATCCCATTTGGTGATGGCCTTATTTGCTCTCTCCAACTATATCCCGTTTCCTTCTTTGAACACCTGAAACAAGTAAACAACAACAAAAAATAACCATGATAATAGATAAATTGTGTTCAACCTACTTAACAAGTCATGAAGCATTAAGCTATAAACATTTGAGATGACAATTATTTAGGCAATTAATCGATAGTTGCATATATATTAAATCAAGAAGACATTACAACCATTGCCTTGAAGTCGTTGTTCTCCTCCGACAAAACCAGGTTTCCACACACTTATGTTAGCATTCCATGGTGGCCTCAATAATGATAGTTTTAAGGCTCTTCCCTTTACTCTTCACACTAAACCAAATTCACACTTCTCCGTCACACACAACTAGAGAGCGACAACTATGGATAACTTGTTGATCACTCCAAACTTAATTAGCACTAGCACATCAACATTAACACTAGCTTGTGCTTGGGAAAAAGGGAGGTTTATATAGCATGAATGGATGGGAGATGGTTCCTCTTCTCATGGGAGAAGTTCCTGTCTCTTGAGGTAGTTCCATCCTCATAGGGGAAAGGGGCCCAAACTGACATCCACAACTCCATCCAGCTCAACCATTTACCAGAATTTTGTTATGAAGCTTCTAGAGCTAGAAGCTTCGGCTCCTTATTTAAAAAAAATTCTAAAAGAGGATCGATGCAACTGGAACAAGGCTCAATTGCTTCGGTCGGTGCTAGGGATAGTTTTAATCCTTGCATATCGGCATGAGGAGGACACTAGTCATTAGCGTCGGTCTTGTAAACTAGGAAAAACATAATATTTTTGGGAAATGATGCAAAAGGAATTTTTCTTCTCATGAAGAGGGACACAATGGGAGTTTCTTCATGAAGGGGAAGCATGTGGGGTTCACTGTAGAGGTCCTCTAGGATCATGGAATGAGAAGTATAGGAACAGTGACAAAATGTTGTGTAACACCAACCCCTGAGGTAACTTAACATTTTACTAACCTAGAGCCTCAGTTGATTCCATGACATGGGCATCCATGCGAATGGGAGCCTCCGTCACTCCCACAATAAGGGCATGCCAGCGACTGTGGACATTTTTAGCTAGTTTTGAGCTAGTGACCCCAGTTTTCGTGCCACTTTTTTAGGGATAGGTATCAAGCCACTGCCCAGAACTTCATGAAACTTCCAGAAATGAAAAATAACATCAAAAAAATGGTACTAATGCAAATACTTGAAACAATACTTAATTGGAACCCTATTAGCCATGACAACCATTTCATCAAACATGTCACAAATATGCATTCTACAGGTCATAACCGCATATCTGAGCATATGGGTCTCATACTTATCTAAGAATTGTAAGGAAGCATTGATTCCTTATCACAATAGTTAAATTATCATCTATTAGGTCATATATTCATTCTTCATTCATTTTAAAATCAAAACATGATGGGATCCATACATCAATTATGTCATAAAACATGCTCATAACCATCATATAACCAACAGAAATAATAAGGATATAACAAAAATTAAAAGAACATATAAAGAAGTATATTTTATGATCAAATACAAGAGGAAATAAAATCTTATCAACATATGAAAAATGCAATCAGTTCTACGACTTCCACGAACCACCCAACCATATATTGACTAAACCAAAACTTTCTTTCAGCCATTCACCCCCGTGCCATATTCCAAGCATGAATGTGGGATCAATTGAAATAAATGAAACAAAACCAAACCAAGGCTTCCATAAGCTAAACCGCCTCATACCTTAACCAGTGGTTCCACATCATGGTTGGACATCACTTACCATCACCAGATTGATCTCTACCCAAGTTGTTCAGGGCTCTAGAGCGTTTGTTCCAACTAGGGCTTCCTGGACTAGTAAATCAACCCACAATTCTTGTTGGGCTTCCAGATCATTTTTCCAACCAATTCTTCAATGACTAGTAACTCAACCCACAAGGGATTCCAGAGTGTTTATCCAACCAAGGGTTCCATGACTAGTAATTCAATCCAAGTTGTTACAGGGATTCTAGAGCATTTTTCCAACCAAGGCTTCCAGTGTAGAAATTCCTTGTAGATTCAAACTATAGATTGTAATATGCTAAAACAATTGACTTGAATCTACTCTACTCATTAGTGGAAACAATAAACAATTGATGAAATCGCAAATCATATAAGAGAAAGAATTCAATTACACATAACACAATCATTTTTTGGGGAAAACCACACCTAAAAACCCTTGTTATCTGTATATTGCATTAATAAGAAAATATGAGAATATTACAATGCTTTTCTCAAGCATGAGAAACATCTGCACTATCTCTATCTCTCTTACTGCTCACCAGAAAATCTCAAGCCAATACTAAGCCAATTCTACTGCATGCCAAGCTCTTATTTGCTTGCATTGTTCCTTTAAGAATTAGCCCATTTTTTATTGGGAAATTCCATAATTATGAATTGCACAATCCTCATAGGCATTCCTCCTCGAATGATTATACAATTGATAATAAATTGTCCCTAAACTCCAACATCAATTGGGTTTTTCTCTGATCTCACATGCATGATTTAATTATAAGTGAATCTTCAGTTTATTGATCACTATGGGTTACATCCCACTATTGTAGGTTACACCCCACTACTGCAGGTTACACCACACTACCATAGGTTACTTCCCACTATAGTAAGTTACACCCCACTGCTGTTGTTTACACCCCATTGTTGTTGGTTACACCTCACTACTGGATCTCCCACTAATTCCTCCATTAGTTGGAACTAGTTTAACTAACTTTAACTCGGTTGGACTGAATTAAATAATTTCAACTTAAAATAAACTCGACTAGTGCTCCTAACTGTAGGGGGCACTCTACATGACCTAAGTTAGACCCTCAACTTGAATTAACTGAGCTAACTAATTAAAATTAACTTATATAATTATTACAAGTTGTCATGAGATTTGGAATTACAATTTAATTCCTAATTTAATTCAAGGATAAATAAATTAGGATTTTCTTGTTGCATTTTCAAGATCCATGAACTAGTAACTCAACCCACAAACATAAGGAACATGAGAACCAACCAAAAAACATAAGGAAAGACACCCACAAAACCATGGCTCTCTAGGAAATGGAAAGGATAGGAAAATCCATCATCAATCCAAGAAATCCTCCATGGCAATGATAGATCATAACCAAGAAATCACATGCATGTGCCATGCATGCCTAATATAGAAAGGAAAATATACATGAAACTCGGTACCTACAATAAAAACTCATTGCAATTGTTGATCCTAGTGTCCTCTTGCACTTTCCTACTTTTCCTTTGTATTCTTTCTCCAAAACTACAAGTACACCACACTCCTCCAAGAGTTCTCCAAGAAACTCTAATTGTCCAAGAGTATGAGAGAGAGAAATGTTGAATAATCTGGGGAAAACATAAATTAGGGTGATTCTTCTTGACATGATAACAACTTGTGAAGTGTTTTTACAATTTAGCTTAACGTGATCTTCTTTTCGTTATTAGTGTGAGCGATTACTTCATCAAACTTCTACCAAAAACAAAAGAGGCAAGAACACAAATATTTGGTTTTCTGCCAAGGCCAAAAACTCTCCCTCTTGGAGAGGAAAACAAATGAGAAAATTCTTCTTATAGAGATTCCATTAACGAATACCAATACCATGACCCTTGACACAATCTTCCTCTCCAAGACCAAGACATCAATACTCTTCTCCATCGCTTTTGGGATCACCATCCTTAGTGCACCTCTGAGATCATCACTACTGCATGAAGAGCTTCATTACTACTGCAAGGTTCTTAAGAGCATCATTGTTTCACCATGACTTCTCCTTGAGATTATTACTGAGATGATCTTTGCACCTTCCTTGAGATCATGGCTACACTTCACTGTAGGTTGAGATCATTTTCAAATCATGATCCTTGTCACTTTGTCTTTGTCAAGACTAACCCCCCTTAATATGGTGGTCACTGCTTATCTTATTGTGATTGCATCTGAGATATATATTCATAATGAGATCACTAGCAGGTAGATCTGACTACTGTGTTATCATGCAGACTGTGTGTCTACTTTCATAGGTATGTCGAGCATTACTGTCATCACTGAGACTCATTTTATCAACATGGGAATGCTGAGACAATATGTTGAGAGTGTAGATCTACTTCTTGTAATCCGCGCCACTGTTGTTTAGTATATCTGGGCTACTACATGGATACAACCAAGATCTATATACCAATACTTCTTATGAAGTATATACATCGAGATCTACTTTCCATCTAGGTCAAGAATACATGTATGTCTGAGAATAGAATATATATATAATATATATATTATATATATATATATATATATATATATTATATATATATATATATATTATATATATATATATATATATATATATGATAATATATATATGTTGAGGTAGATTCATTCACAGGAAAATACTAAGATTATCATTACAAGAATTATGATCAGAACCCATATCAATATGAAATCCTTTCTTCTCTATGCATCTAAATTCCAGCTTGATTACTCCTAATACCCAACCGAGGTGCATTCAAGCCCTAAGGCAGATGCCCTAATTTATTATGGACCTACTCCTTCTTGTATATGCGAAATTTGAGAGAGGATTGCGAATTTTTTCCATGACTAATGCAGATAGCCTACACAGGTATTTATAGTTGTTTGATCCTCATATTTGAGCTGACGTGAGTCTATGAATAGTCATGACTATTACCCAAGCTAACATGACTTTTATTTATGCATTTAATTAATTTTTGGAGCCGACATTATGATATCTTTGATTTTTTGCTTGTAAACTTAGGTGTTCTTGCTCTTGGAGGATTTTTCTTGGTCTTGGAGGGTTGCTTTGACATAAATACATTTTACATGGGCTCTTGAAGAGCTTCTCTACACATGAGATGACTCTTTGACATAATAACAAAAATCCTAAAAGACATCAAGAAGAAAGTCCAAACCTAATGACCCTTCTTTCTCATGGAACCCATGTAACAAGATATACAAAAATAACTTATTATTTTTATTACATCATTTACAAAGATCATGTCATTATGAAGGTTGAAACTAGTTACACTTTCTTCAACGCTCCCTCTTAACTAGGAAGGTATTCATAATGGTATTTGGTCATTCTCAATATGAATAATTTCTCATAAGAGAAATCAAATTTTCAATCCATCTGTTATAGCATCATTTCAACCAACATTGTTTCATACAACAAGGCCTTGACTAACAACTCTATCTCTCACTTAGATCAGAGCACACAATCTTGTCCAGACCAATGACTGATAGACACACATCATCATTGTCTCTCTTAGGTTCAGACCCACCCGGTTGTTCTCTGAGTATGCCCTATTAGGACTATTCTCATCTTGGGTTCCCAACGCTTAAGAATATTGGTCCTCTTACCAACTCTTGTCTTGAATTCCCTACCACATCCTTAAAGAGTGTTGGCTGCCATATGATTACACAATCCTGCATTATTTCTTCCAAACTAAAGACAAGAATGTTGTGTCTAACTCTCCCTCTCAACCAGGGATGAATTCCAAGTTTCTCTTTACTCGAAAACTTACTTGAGTTCATTTACTCATAGGAACCTCACAGAGCTCCCTCTTACCGAGGGACTCTATCATCATTACTTTATAGGGTCTTCTAGTTGACTAATAATCCAAGACTTAGATGTCATCAATTCCTTCACATGTAGAGTTCAGCCATCCATCACTTTCCTCCATCATGTCATTTCTTCTTTTCTGGAAAGTATCCTCCTTGGATTTACATCTGGGGCATCCTTCATAGGGCTATCCATGTTCACCTTTTCTTCAACGGTGATTCACAAGTTACACAGTTGTGACATCCTTCACAACTCTCCTTACCTTGGCCCTGCACACATACCCAGACTTTTTCAAGAGGTCAGACACCAAAAACAAATTACATAGTACCTTTTGGTGATGGCCTTTCACCAGTGACATCTTATTGTAGGTATCAACATCCTACATTCATGTTGAAAAATCTCTCAATGATATGCTGTCAAGGGTCTTTATCTTTTCAAACTTCTATCAGAGTCTTAACATCTTTCTGGGAGACTTCCTGGCCAAATCCTCTTGATCCTTTGGATGTTGATAGACTTCATCATGGTTGCATATTTCACGATCTCTTCCATCCTCACACCTTCCATTCCTAGCAGCTTTCAATCAGAGTTCTTCAATTGTAGTCAACTACCTCATACTTCATATGAGGACATATTATGTTGATTTCATCTAGTGTGAATTATGTCTTTCTGCATCTTTTCAGAGGAGGAGATCCTTTTCCTTTTGATCATGTTTGATCCATGTTCCATGCAACCATATGACATGGCATTACAGTATTAAAAAAATACAAGCATACATACCTCATCTTACCTTTGTTATTTCTAGCAACTTCCTTGATTGAAAATATCTTCAATCCCTTGGACCATCATCTCATGAATTCCAAAAGTTGGATTTCCTAATGAAACACTTGCTGTCTTCTGAGATTAGGGGATCCTCCACTAAGGTTTTTATAAAAAAATCTTCAAGATCTTGTATATCCCCATCTGGAAGATTCTTCCTTTGACCTGGATGACTTCTTCCTTTCCTTTAATGTCCAATGATATTTCTAAGAGCTATGTCCTTCATGATTCCCATACAAGCTCTTGTTTCCATGATGCCATGATGCATCTTCTCACTTTGATCATATCTGCAAGGACTTATGATAGGATCCTTTTGAGAGGGACACCATCTCATTCATAATGGAGATCTATTACTCCCTCTTTCCTTTAGCTTCCTCTATCCTTCAATTGATATGCACTCTTCTCCATAATCTTTCCATAGTACTATCCTGTCAACCTTTCCTTTGCACATATTTGAGCCCTTTGTCTTTCTCTTTTCACCATAGAGACCACAAACTGTTGATGGAAAATTGTTACCTTGCTTATCAATATCAATATCAATATCAATGATGATTATTTTTCTCATAATTTTTCCCAGATCTCGTAATGAATATCTCATGAAGATATTTCTTCATTCTTTGATACCCTGTTTACTGCATTTCAGATAGTATATCCTCTAGCATTTTATGTATCCTTTGTATGTCTCCTTTCTTACTTTATAGGAAAGAGAGAACCTTAAGAGTTCTCATGAGTTCATAGGAGACCTTGATGTACTGACTTCTCTTCTTCATAAAGGATTTTTTCACTCCTTCTATAAGAGCTTTTGATGACCCATCTAACCCATAGATCTTCTTGCAATCTTGAAGTCATAGAACCAAACTTGATTATAGAATGAAAAGATACTTACTTCAGTTGTGAAGATGAAATATTCACATTGATCATGAAGATTGTTGATGAGGTATATGTATTGCTTCTTCCACGGATGAGATCCTTGATAGGAAGATTGCCTTCTTTTCCTTCGAGCTATCTTGATATATTGTTGATATAATTGTATTTATGGAACCTTGTAGTATGAAGCAGATAGTGTAGCTTCTATATCAAGTATTGTCCATTCAAGCTCCTATATCTACCCTTAGTTAAGTTCTGAGAGCCCGAGATTTTAGGACTAAGATAGTGTCATTTATCGAGACTGTGGGACGCTTCAACCTTGTTGGCATGTATCTTTAGATTTTAAGGTTTTCATCTTTTGACTACAGACCTTAAAAACCCTTGATATTGAAGATTATATCCTTGATCGGATAGACAACAACCCCTGTTACTATATACTGATGTTGTAGGTTGGTCCTTTGATATAGGGTTTGATCAAGATGTAGATCTTCAGCTTTCTTATATTCTTTTCTTGAAAACTTGATCTTTTCATGTCTCTTTTCTGCCCTTTATTTGTCTATTGAACCTCCCTCTGATACCATGTTGAACAATCTGGGGCAAACATAAATTAGGGTGATTTTTCTTGACATGATAACAATTTGTGAAGTGTTTTTACAATTTATCTTAGCGATCTTCTTTTCATCATTAGTGTGAGTGATTACTTCATCAAACTGCTACCAAAAATAAAAGAGACAAGAACACAAATATTTTTCTTTCTTCCAGGGCCAAAACCTCTCCCTCTTGGAGAGGAAAACCCATGAGAAAATTATTCTTATAGAGATTCAATTGATGAATACCAATACCATGACCCTTGACACAATCATCCTCTCCAAGACTAAGACATCAATCCTCTTCTTCATTGATGTTGGGATCATCATCCTTGCGGCACCTTTGAGATCAACACTACTGCATCAAGAACTTCATTACTGCTGCAAGGCTCTTGAGAGCATCATTGCTGCACCATGACTCCTCCTTAATATTATTACTGAGATGATCTTTTCACCTTCCTCGAGATCATGATTGCACTTCATTATAGGTTGAAATCATTGTGAGATCATGATCCTTGTCACTTTATCTTTGTCGAGAATAACCCCCCTTAATATGGTGACAATTTCTTCTATTTTTGTGACTACATCTGAGATATATATTCATATTGAGATCACTAGCAGGCAGATCCGAATACTATCTTATCATTGAGACTATGTGTGGAGTTTCACAGGTATGCGGAGCATTACTCTCATCACTGAGACTCATTTCATGAACATGGGAATGCCAAGACAGTATGCCGAGAGTTTAGATCTACTTCTTGTAATCCGAGACACTGTTTTTCATTATATTTGGGCTACTACAATGATACCACCGAGATCTATATACCAAGACTTCTTATGAAGTAGATCCATCGAGATCTTCTTTCCATCTAGGATGAGAATACATGTATGTTTGAGATAGCATATATATGTGTTGAGGTAGATTCATTCACAGGAATTTTGAGATTGTCATTACAAGAATTATGATCAATACCCATACCAATATGAAATCCTTTCTACTCTATGCATCCAAATTCTAGCTTGACTTCTCTTAATACCTAACCAAGGTGCTGCCAAACCCTAAGATAGATGCCCTAATTTAGTTCGTACCTACTCCTTGTATATGCGAAAGTTCAAATAGGATTGAGAATTTTGTCCATGACTAATGTAGATACCCTAAATGGGTATTTATAGTTGTTTTATCCTCCTATTTGAGCCAACATGAGTGTATGAACAGTCATGACTATTACCCAAGATGACATGATTTTTATTTATCCATTTAATTCATTTTTGGAGAAGACATTAAGATCTCTTCGATGTTTTTCTTGTAGACTATGACGTGCTTGCTCTTGGAGGATTTTTCTTGGTCTTGGAGGGATGATTTGAAATAAATACATTTTACATGGGCTCTTGAAGAGATTCTCTACACATGACATGACTCTTTCACATAACAATAATAATCCTAAAATACATCAAGAAGAAGTCTTTGACCTAATGACCTTTCTTGCTCTTGAAACCCATGTAGCAAGATATACAAAAATAATTTATTCTTTTTGTTACATCATTTATGAATATCATGTCGTTATGAAGACCAAACGCAGTTACACTTTCTTCAACAAGAGAGAGAGTAGAATAGAGAGCTCCAAGCTAAAACTGACAAAAGTCTGAAGTGACCAAAAGTCATGAAATGGTCCTTAGAAGCCTTTTTATCCTTGAGGCCTCTATTTTATTCAATTTCCATTATTTTTCCTTCATTTTCCTCCTCACATCCAACCTATGACCTTTTACCTTCCTTTTCTCCTATTTTCCATTTATTTCATAAATAAAATGCCAATTAATGCCTCTTTCCTTTCCAAAGCCTTTTTTATTTCCTTTGCCAATTTCCTTAGCCATAATAAACCAAAAGGACACCCATTAAGATTTTTTTCCCACCCCTAATCTTGGAATACATGTCTCATAACCTTGGTCTTATATTGATTTACATGAATTTTTAACTGGGACTTTTACTGAACCCTCCCCCTTGGGTGACACCATCCTCAGTGTTTAATGACACTTACAACTAGCAAGACTATTGAAAGCCAAAACATACTTCCCATCGAGCTTTATTACACATCTAATTGCATTATTTACAATGACATCCTACTGAAAATTTGACAATCATGCCATTTATTGGAGCTTTATAACACAACTCATTATGGTATTTACAGTAACAAATATGTATATAATCATACACATTTTCTTCAACTAGCAAATAATAGGATACGATGCCCGCAATGGCAATAATGTAATCTAGAGGCTCACACTTCCACCATCAAAATTAGTACCAGGATTCACTTCCTTCCCAAGTGTTATACAATATTTTTTTGCACTCCCAATGTCATATCCTAAGTTTCGCACTTTGTATCGCCAATGTCGCAAGTGTCGCAAAGTGACAAAAGTTATCAAAAACAATGTATTCACCATGAAACTTGTCGAAAACCTTGTTTTGCAATCCCATAACTACTTTTAGCAAACAAAGCTACTTTAATAACCTTTTGTCTACCTAGTGACAAGCGCTAGAAACGCGACTTTTGATAGGAAAATTTGTGTTGTCCCTCTTAGGAATTTTTTCCTAAAATGGAGGAGAAGATTCTCCTACTAGAAGTCTCCAGAAAGGCGAGATGGTTTCATATGAATGAGGATTAGAGTGAGACCTCCCATTCCTGGTTCTTGATCCTACTTTCATGGATCTTCCCCTATTACACAATATTTTTTCAAACTTCCTATCCCATATCCTGGAGTGTCAAAATGATAAAATTTGTCAGTGTATTCACATGAAACATATACAGAAGCATCCCCGAAGAAAAAAAATAAAAGTTTCCCTGAAAGAGTTATTAAGAAACTTTCATAAAAACCTAGTTTTAGGGGTCAGCGCATTTTGCACCATTGGTGATTTATGTCGATAACTTCTTGTGATTTTCTAACCTAGCGCTTCCAACATGAATTTTATAAGGAAATCCTGTGTCGAACCTCTTCAGGAATTTTTTCGTAAAGTGGAGGAGAATCTTCTCTTACTAGAAGCCTAGACAATGGTGAGTTGGTTACAGGTGAATAAGGATTAGAGTGAGATCTCCCATTTTCGGTCCTTGATCCTAATTTCATGGATATTTCCATTCAATTGTGGAACCTATACCTTATTTTATGGATCCTTAACTCCCTCTCCTTCCCTATAAATGAGATCCATACTATCCACAACTGGTTGGATATTTCTTGGTTGCCTTCCTATGCTGAAACTATGCCCAAATGCTTCCCATTTTGCTAAGGATAAATGAGTGCTTGAAGGTCTTGGCTAGGACTTGGAAACTCATCAAAAGGAGGCTTCCAACATCAATTCTTAAGTGGTTATATGCTTCCCTTACTTTCTATTAATAATATAGTATGTGTTTACTTTCCATAAATGTGCCTATGATTTCTCATTTAGTATGATACTCCTTGATCTGTCATATAGTTTATATTAGAATGAATTATGCTATGTATGCTTTTGTTGTCTCTGTTTGATCTTCCTTGCACGTATTCATCTATAATGGCATAGAGAGGATTGGGCTTGGAAGAGAGAAGATCAAGAATGATATCAACAGTGTTAGCATTAGAGTGAGGTAGGTCATCTATCCTCCTTTGTGTTTTTTTGGTATAAACTAGGAAAGTTTGCACATATTTGTCTAGTTTGTTGCTAGATCCTCCCATAAAAACAGAGGGATTATTTCTATCCACAGAAAGGATTGCCTTCACAACAAAATGGTGGCTCTGCTAAGGATCTTATAGCCCTTCAAACCTCCTCTTTATGTTTGGTCTTTGTGATCAGTTTAGCCAACCTCCTAGTAATCCGTATTTTAGGTTCATCATAGGTTTGCATTCTTGGTAGTTTTTCCTTTAGAGTGTCAAGTTTGGATTTGTCTTTGAAATTATTTTTATTTTTCCAATTCTTTCTTGTCCAACGTGTTTTATCTAAGAGCAGTCACGCTACCAATGTAGTTTTTTCATTAACAATAGCATTGAAATCCCTATCAGCATGGGTTGTGACTATTATAGTCATGTTGATCCTTAAAAATTGATAATTTTTAGGGTTTCCCCAAAAATTTCTAGTGTGCCTTGATCTCTGAAGTATCCTCCTACTCTGTGTGCTTTGGAGTTGTCAATATTTTGGTTGATTTGCAAAAGTCCATTCCATTGATTGAAAGTAGTGGAAGTGAATTACGATTGAGTCTTTAGGTATTTAGAACAATTGGATTTATTGTTTGTTGCTTGTGCGTGAAAGGAATACTAATATTGTGTTGATTAAGCGTTATTATTTATTTTGAAATCATAAAAAAAAATCACATTTGCATTTGCTTCACTTTCATCTCAAAGTTTAATTTTCAAATTACATTAGGTTAAATTGCATAGAAAAATCATTTTTGGGATCATTATTGAGCATATATTACATTGCTTAGTTCTAAAATATGAAGAGAAGTGCATTCTCATTCATTGAAAAGAAAAGTGAAAAAAATCCTTTAGGTGCATTTGAATTGAATTTCTTTTTACTTTTGGTGAGTGCATTGAAAAGAAAAGTGAACGATTCATGTAGTTGCATGTTAGTGAATTGAAGTTCGTTTTACTTTTGTTGGGTGCATTGGAATAGTGAAAGTGAAAGATATAGTTAGGAATAATTTTTTGTTGCATACTTGATTTTTGTATCAATGTTTGAACCTCTTCCCTATGCTAGATAACTTTCATTGAATTGAAAAGAATCATTTTTTCATACTAGTTGCATCATATGTGTTTAGGTGACATCGATCTTTGAGCCTTAAAACTGAAACTTAATTGAAGATCAACATAAAATTTACCTCAATTAACATAAGGAGCATTTTTCATTAACAAAAAACATTTAGAGGTCTAGGCTAAATACGTATTCTGGTGTTATTAAACGTAGCAGTTGTCATTGTTTTCCAGCATTGTATCCCGAGGATGAAATCTTGTTCCACGTACAAAAGTGTGTATGATAATTCTCCAGTAATTTTGGGTATATCAAAGGCACTCCACGCATGGTAAGTAAATAGGAAAGCTCTCATCGAACAGTTACACATTATACAACGCTACTATAGACTGCACTCCCACGTACCATCACGTATATTTTGGGAGTCCCCAATGGGTTGCTATCCATCCATAGGTAATTGAGTCTGTCGCCTCATATACCATGATGCATCAAACACAACATTCGAGGAGACTGGTTCCCATACATTAAGTCCTTGGTTGGCCGAGGTGTATATCGCAGTTCATGGTTACTTGGTAAACCATCATGCCTAGTTTACCCATTTTTTATTTATTTCTTTTTGTTAATTTCTAAAATCAAACGACCACAGAATCACATATTACCCATGAAACAAAAAATCCTTTTGTCCTTAACATTAATGGTTAATTATAAAATTGAAGTTAAGCCCAAGCATTCACCAACACACATTAGTGATTAATTTTCTAGAAAGTAATCATGGAAAACCACAAGGAATCCAAAACGAGACCCCAGATATCAATGGAGATGATAATGCACCTGATTCACCTAGAGTTGTAGGTTCTAATACTGTTGATACTAAATCCCTTGAAAACAAAGGTGTTTAATTTGGTCCTGCCGTAATTATCCAACCCCTTGCTTCCCAACCACCGCTAGAGTCGATAGGCTCATCTCATGAATCTCCTCCGGCTAGTCCTTAACCTACTTTGGAGTCTTGCTTTTTTCTCCTAATCCACTCTTTGAATCAAATCATACATATCCTGTGTATTTTTCACCTTTGCATCTGTATAGTCCTTTTGGTACTCCCAACATACCTGTGAGTCCTTCTCCCACAACAGCTCGAATTCCCAATTGAGAACTGTTCCCAACCATAGCAACAGAAGGTGATAACCCACATGTGGGGTTAGCACCCCTAGATGTTTATGGAAACTTTTGGAACTCATATTCCAAGTACTCAAATTGATCCTTTATTAATTCTCCCTCCATAATGATTCTCTTATGTTTCCGCACCTTACATGAAGAGTTGGCCAAGTACACCTCCTGCTTATAGTGCACCCTCCCACCAAGTTATAACTCTCTTGATGATGCCTTTTTCAACAATTCTGGTGCAACTTCACTATTTCATAATCCTATATGGTCATTTGGTATTACTCCTACTACCAGCTCATTTGTTCCAAATGTGTTGGTAGCTGCACATACCCCTAACCAACCTATAGTGTTAGTAGGTGGAACACATGTTCCTCTTAATCTTTATGCTCCTCCTATTGTATCCATGGTAACTTCGGTCCCAAAATGTGAGTGGACAACCTACAAATTCATCTACTACATTGCCTAGGGGGAAATACCTCCACCCTACATACCTCTTGCTTCTAGAGGAAACTATGCACCCCCTCCTCCCGTATCAAGGGTAAGTCAACCCATTAGTGTTATTTCTAACCCAGGTGGAACACTAGTTCCACCTGTATCAGGTAACGTCACAGGGACCCTTTTACAAGGTCAATAAGTCCATTTGACTCAACCTTCCTACCAACAACCTTATGTTCCTACTAGCTCTCAACAACTCTAAACTCCTTATCAACATGCAAGTCCTAAAATGTAATATGGTTGTCAAATGCAATATCCTTATGGGATTGGTAATCCTTCTCTGCGGCCATAGATTCCTATCCAACCACAATAGGGACCCTAACCTAGGTGGAACACCGGTTCCACCTGTATCAGATAACATCACAAGGACCCCTTTACAAGGTCAACAAGTCGATTTGACTCAAACTTCCTACCAACAACCTTATGTTCCTACTAGCTCTCAACAGTTCTAAACTCCTTATCAGCAAGCAAGTCTTAAAATGAAATATGGTCATCAAATGAAATATCCTTATGGGCTTGGTAATCCTCCTCTACGACCACAAATTCCTATCCAACCACAACAGGGGCCATACCCACAACGACGGCCACAGATTTCTTACTCGCGGTCGCAACTAAAGGTATCCTACCAATCCCAACAAGGACCTTACCCACAACTACAGTAGTAGGTTTCCTACCAATCCTAACAAGGACCTTATTAGCAGCCACAGCCTCAGGTTCCCTTGCAATCACAATAGGTACCTTAGGAACAACCATTGCCACAGTCACAACAAATGCAATAGGGACCTTACCAACAACACTATGGTCAGTTTGCTTCACATACTCCATACATCAAATATGGTCACCAGACTTAGTATGGTCAACCTCCTCATGGTCAACATTTGTATGGTCAACCTCCATGTGGTCAACCTCCCTATGGTCAACCTCCATATAGTCAACCTCCTTATGATCAACCACCTTATGGACAAAACTCACAACAATGGGGGTAGACCCAAACTCAGCAAGGTTTGGATACTCATTTTGGTACGTACTAGAGACCTTATACCCCATTTAATCCACAACTTCCATTCTTGGTAACGTTGGAATTTTCATATGTATCACGGCTTACAAATGACCCAATACTTCACTCACTTTATTAGCCTCCAGTTCCAACTAAAATACCTAGCGATTGTCCTAAGTTCTAAGGTAAATATGGAGAAGACCCTCAAGTGCACATTATAACTTACCACCTTTGGTGTTCCTCTAACTCTTGGGTTGATGATTCAATTTAGTTGCATCTTTTCCAATGCACTTTAATGAGTGTTTCTGCTAAATGGTACATGGAGCTCCCTCGAGGTTGGTTGTGGCTTTCCTCACCCATTTCCAATTACCTATTCAGTATGATACTAGAACCCATCTCTTAACATCTTTACAACAAACGACTTCCACGCATATCTCTAACCATATCCATGAATGGAGACATAGACGTTGTCTCATCAAATTTGACATCCCAGATCAAATTTTGACTAAATGGTTTACCAAATCATTCATCCCTCCTATTTCTAAAGACATAGCCATGGGTGATTATGTAATAGAGGAACAAGCCATCACCTGTTCCCAGTATTTGGATCTTTTCTATTCACAATCTGGCATGTTGTATGAACTCGTACCTAGTGCCCAATGACCTTCGAATAGTCCTACATCTTCCACACCCACAGATACACCACCCATTGATGGTATCATTGGATCTGTGGCTCAACATCCTAGTAGTACCCCAGGTGCTTCTACGAAACCTAAGTCTACTCACACCGCTGCTAACTCCAATACTGGAGACAACTCAAAGAGTCTCAGTAAACCCTTAGAGGTCAATGTTGTCTAGTCTACCGTAGTATAAAAATCCTTGAAAGGAAAGAAAAAGGGTATAGGAAAATCTAAACAGGATTCCCAAAAGTCGTTAGCTGACTATTCACCAAAACAAAAGCCTAAATATCCTTGCCTTATTTTTTATGAAGACCATTACACTAAGGATTGCCCCAACATGCTGAAGTAATTCATCTTCTGAAAGGAACCACATGGATGCCAGTTGTGTTAAGGGAACCTTTCCCATATTAGCAGATGAAAATAGTATACTAGCCCCATACTTAGACCTCTAAGAGCTCTCAAGTATTCATGAGTAGCTCAGAACCTATTTTCGTAGCCACTATATCAAAAGATTATCCACCCCCTGAAAGACCCACAATGGAGAAAGACACCACTGATATATCCTCTTCCTCCACTTCACCCAATTTTGGTCCTCTCCACTTTGAAAAACCTAGCACTGATTCCATAATGCGACCACCCCCTAAAGATGTTCTTCGAAAATCGTCTTACAATCCCAATGCACGAGATGCCCAACAATACAATATTGTAGAAGATTTGGCTCAAGCACCCTCAATGATGCCAACTTTGGAAGTCCTTAAAAAATGTCCATCACAAAGGAAGGCTTTACTATCCACCATTGGAGGAATTGATCCCATGGATTCCAGCTTGATCATGTTTTATCTTGAAAACCATGTCCCTCACTTACCACCTCATTTTTCTTTTCTCACACAAGTTGTCATCATGGGCAAAACCATTCACCAAACTATTGTTGATGAAGGGGCCTCTACATGCATTGTGTCCTTATCATGTTGGAAATCCATTAGTTCCCCTCCTCTCAACTAGTCCCCAAATACTTGGGAAGCTTTTGATGGTAGAGGTTTCCGACCATATGGTATTCTCAACTCATTACCTATTCTATTGGAAGGAAAATTTGTCAATTTGGAAGTAGAAGTTGTTGACATAAATCTCAATTATAACCTTCTAGTTGGATGAAGCTAGACTCATGCAATGTTTTGTGTGGTCTCTTCTCTTTTCCATGTACTTTGTTTTACCCACTAAGGGAAAATTGTCACAGTAGATTGATTAGCCTTATTTTCCTCTGAATCTTCAACTAGTAATGTACCTTATGTTGGGAAAACTAGCATTCCTTATGAAAGTGTCAGAGTGGATCTTTTCAAAGAATCTACCTTAATGGGAATGTTTTCCCTTCCTCCTCCCACTAATTTTGCCTCAGTTAACATGATCACATCTACTAATGACCCTTGGATCATCCCTAGCCCTGATCAGATTAATCATATTGGTGACACCATGTTGCATAGCCCCGTCGAGCAAGCTTACCAAGTTCTTCTTATGGCTTCCGAGGATTCATATAAAACCAATGATCTATTGAAGATGGCCCTAGACTCGTATTCTCAAATTTCTTGGCTTGTATCTTTGGATTCTGAAGATCCTTTAAATGAGACTTTCCCCATTGAAAGAAACATCGTTAAAGTCATGTCTCTTGAAGAAACCCCTTGGAATGATATTCATCATTATTCCTCTTTTCTTCCCACCTTTATTGTGATTCCTACCTGTCTAGAGATTTTAGTTTCCCATGCAAAAATTGCTCATTTTCAGACTCCTATCTTAGTTCACGAGGTGTTTTCTGTAGGAAATTTTGGAAGCATCTCGGAAACCATGCCCATCGACATCTCTGTGAAACCAGTGATAGTTAAAAACATTCACATAGGTGCCCCTTGTTCTCTCGATGAGATTCAGAGTTATATGACCCTATTCATATAATTTTGTGATGTCTTTGACTAGACTTATGAATAAATGCCTCACATCAATCCAAGAATTATGGTGCATGATATCCCAACCTACCTAGATGCAAAACTTGTTTGACAACGTCTTCATCCAGTGCACCCAAGGAGGGAAGTTTTCATTAAAGTTGAAGTTGAAAAGATTCTTAAACTTGGCTTTATTTACCCCATACCACTGACAGATTGGGTTTTCAATATCATTCTAGTAACTAAAAGGTAGGGAACCATACATGTTTGTGTTGATTATCATGATATTAATCAAGCCTTTCCTAAGGATAATTACCCTACTCCCTTTATCGACCAGATTATCGACAAATGTGCTGGGAGTGAAATATTTTCCTTTGTGGATGGATTTTTTAGATATAACCAAATTAATATCCTTCCTCCATATCAACATAAGACTACCTTTATCTATCCTTCGGGGACCTTCACCTATAAAAATATTCCTTTTGGCCTAAAAAATAATGGTTCCACCTTCCAAAGGGCCATATATTATGCTTTCCACGATATCTATTAAACACACACATGGGAAGTAGAAAAATATGAAAGATAAATCATGAGAGTAAATTTTTTATTAACAAATGATATACATTTATAGTACATGGTGTGACCATTGGGTTCCAGATCCCAAGGTCTCTTGGACTTCCTTAGTCTATTCGACTTCCACACTAACCCTTAGAGGATTAGTTGTCCAACATTCCCCCCCTTAATCCGAAGGGTTATGTGTGAGTCCAAGAAGAGAGTTGTAATACAAAATGTGAAAAAATGCATCGTAGCACTAGGCTAAACGTGCTCTCTAAAATGTTGGTATAAAGGGTGGTGGTTTAAGGATGACAACCAACACTAGAATGCTTAGTGCAGTTCCCAGAACTCGTCCAAGTCTGGCATGAAGCTCAAGTCTTCTGCTAGAGGAAGTGATTCTGATGTTTTAAAGAGGGAAACCTTCAACCATGAAAGGGAGGTCTCACCCCGCATAAAAGGGAGAAGTTCAACCTAAAAAGGGAAGTCTCAACCTGTGATGGTTTAAGGATGACCAACAACTCTATAATTCTTAATGCAATTCCTGGAACTCTTCCAAAACTGGCATGAAGATGAAGTCTTTTGCTAGAGGAAGTGTCCCAATTCTTTGAAGAGGCATTACCAACTGAAGGCATGCTCAAGGGCATCTTTTTCTTTGGCTACAACTTTGAAACAAGTGTGGCAAGTTGTGGCTCAGGCTCGCTTGATGTGACTTTGAAGCTTGTAGATGACCATCATTTCCCCCCATTAGATACAAGGTGAGATGATGGAGAAAAATCAACTGCAAGACTATTCAATACTCTTGAGCAAGTTCTGATATGTGATTGGAATATCTTATTGGTTGTTGATGCCCATTGCCAAGAAGCGATCCATCCAAGATGAATCTTTGTTCTTGGAGGTGGTTTGTTTCTAAATCATTTGTTTGAAGAATGACTGGTTTTATGATAGTGCTTACATGGATGAAGATCAAAACAATGATCTTTTAGATGGCCAACTCGGTCATAGTGTTGGCATTTCATAATCTGTTGTTGTTGTTGTTGCTGTGGAAGAGGGGCAGAATCTGGAATAGATGGAGGTGAACTATCATGAATGAATCCATCAATTTGAAATTGGATTGGTTTGGAGTAGTCTGGAATATGAAAGGACAAGTCCTTGCCATATCCAAGACCAGTTCTATGCTTGTTGTGGACAAGCTCTTCCCAAGGTTTGATGATGAGCTTGGGAATTGCAAGCTGAAGTTCTGCATTTGCATGTAACCTTGTTGCTTTATTGGGTACTAATATGAATGAAATGTAACATTATTGACTTGTTGCTGATGGGTTGTTGTCTCAATGTTCTTAACAGAAACAGGTTCATAATGATGATTCCTCTGTTTTAATTCTTCTTGCCGAAGCTGAGATTCAAGCTATAAAAATTCAATCTTTTCATGTGCATCTTGTAAACAACTATGAATATCGGTGAGAAAATCCTTGCTGATTTTCACTGTATTATCCATAGTAGAGAGTATGAGATTGTCCAGTAACTCTAATATTGCAACAATTGGAGCCATTTTTCAACCTCAAAAAAGTAGCAAAAAAATGAGGAAAATATGGACACCAATTGTTCTTTTATATAAACTTATGGCAAAAACTTCAAATCAATCTAGTTCAATAAAAATATTTGTTATGAACAACCTTTAAGAAAATACACCAATTTGATCTACAAAGAATAGTCTTGGCCTGAAACAATTTCTGCTAAACTCCTAAATAATGTCAAATTGCTACAACTTTAAAGAATATAAACAGTCCCCAATTCTTATGAACATTGAACTCTGTCATTCCCAAAAATCCCCCAGCATATTCACTTTCAAAGAAAAATGATGTCTATCAAAAGGAAATACCCTTGTGGATTATCTTCCTTATGAATTATAGAAATGCAAGTATCGAAATTAATAAAATAATTATTTGAAGTACATGGGAATAATTATCTAAAGAATGGAATTTTGAATGCCAAATTAACAATATGACTGAGTGCTCAAAATAATACGATAATAGGTATTCCCATCAACATAGACTAATTTTCTGTGGATTTTTCTTAAGCCTTAATTCAACAACAAGATTGTGATGATGAATAAAGAATACAATCAGAGGCAACAGCTTGATTACACAGGCAAAAGGGCACCAGAACCTTCCCAAGGGCTTCCTTCATAACCTCCCACAACACTCTCCACTAGCTGTGTAAAAATAAACAGTGTCCAAAACATAAGCAACTGCTTGATCAATATTTCAATAGAAAGAAAGAGCATTCCTCAATGGGTTTAATTGTTACAACCATTTCAGGCTCCACCTCAACATCTAAGTGGGTTATCAAGGATGAGTTAGCTGCCGTCTGCTAGAAATCTTGCTAAAGATTTAAGAATGTATATATAAATATTTCTTCAAGTAGAGTGGGAGATTGACATGAAGGATACTGGCATGTGTTCTTTATTTGATCTTTGTTGTCTATGTATGAAAGATTTCTAAATGTTATATGATTCAGATGGATATCTGCAACTCCAACCATTATTCTCAATATTTTTTTCAAAGCCAGTAAAATATATGAAAGCAAAATTTGAATCGTAACATTATCACTCATCGATATACTTCTACATATTTTAACTATGCATGTTCATGTTTGTCCGAAATGCAAATCACGAGTCTCACCTCTCCTCCCAACCTCTAAATCCATTGCAAGACCCCCAAATCCCATTGATGTCGAGCTAACAATTCTTTTAGCTCGCGATATGAAGAACGTGAATTGGCGACACGACGACCTGCACCCTTACGCCATGGCATGGGTCAATCCCAATTTCAAGGTCTCCAACAAGGTCGATTCGGAGGGCGATACGAACCCCTCACAAGAAGCTCATGATTCCCATAGGCAACAGGTCCTTGGAAGATACCGAAATGACCATATAATTCATGCATGAAAAGCGCTCAGAGCACACCAAACCGCTGGTTGGCACCACACAGATTCCGCTTACCCAAGTCCAGGATGAAGTCGGATTCAAAGAAAAGCTGGAGAGGACCCTGAAGCTCAAACGCCCCTCCGGTTGTCTGCAAGGTAAGCTCGAAATTATGATCCATTTAAGAGAAAAGAGATGGCTAGAACCCCAATATGCATAGCCCTACGAAAACAGAGGTTTCAATCCAACTGCGGAGTTGACAACATATGAATAAAATAGATTTTGATACAGTATTTAAAGGGTTCAATAGAATACAATGATGCATAATGATAGCATGACTATGAATCTTTGAGTGTAGATAGAGGAGTAGTGTGCAAACAACATAGTGGCTTATAACAGTCTTAATGCACAATTTTCTGCACCAGGAGCAGGTATCCAGTAGTGACAGAAGCAAGGATGTCAGACCAGTGGAAGTGTTAGCGTGAGGTATGTCAGAATTTTCTATTTGGGGAATTGTGCGTAGAGAATGTAGCTAAAATATGGCTGGTAAAACATTCATGAAATGCAGAACTAACTTGCAGAGAAATTCCATAAAACAGATGGCTCAAAGTAATTATGCAAGGCAGGAATACGCCTGCTCTGATACCATGTTAAACACACACATGGGCAGCAGCAAAATATGAATGATAAATCATGAGAGTACATTTTTTATTAACAAATGATATACATCTATAGTACATGGTGTGACCGTTGGGTTCCACATCCCAATGTCTCTTGGATTTCCTTAGTCTATTCGGCTTCCACACTAACCCTTAGAGGATTAGGTGTCCAACAATATCAAACATATTGTCCAGTCGTACCTTGATGATTTACCTGCACACTCATCTAAATGTCAAGACCATCCAAATCACCTACAGGCAATTTTTCTTCATTGTCGACACTATAATATCCGGTTAATTCCTCATAAGTGTGTATTTTGTGTCAAATTTGGTCATCTCTTAGGATTCATAGTGTCCAAAGAAGGCATCTGAATTGATCCTCTTAAAGTGGAGGCCATTGTCAATCTGCCACCTCCATCTTCTTTATACCAACTTCAGAGTTTGCAAGGGAAGAAAAACTTTCTTTGTTGCTTCATCCCAAACTATGTTGAGCTTGCCAAGGGTTTTACTTGCCTTTTGAAGAAAGAGGTCCCATTCATTTGGTATGACCTTGCTCAGAAGTCCTTTGATGCTTTAAAGACGCACTCATTAGCACACCTTTATTTCATCCTCCTAATTACCATTGCGATTATTCCCTATAATTGGTTGTCGCTGATAGTACCATTGGTATGGTGTTTTCTCAAGACGATGAGAATGGAAATGAGCATGTTATCTACTACTTGAGCCATAATCTCTTTGATGTTGAGACTCGATATGCCCAAGTAGAAAAGTTGGCATTGGAAACAGTTCATGTTGTCCAACATTTTCACCACTACATCCTCCTACGTAAAACTATCATGATATCTGATTGTAACCCCATGACTTATATTTTGTCTCAACAGTTGCTTGGGGAAAAAATTATCCAAATGTATTTTCATCTTGCAAGAGTTTGACTTAGAGTTCACCAAAACTAAGTCCAAGAAATCACTAGCTTTTGTCAAATTTATTTGTGACCTTCCCTTTGCCAACACCACTAATGTATCTAATGAATTGTTTCCTAGTTAATCTCTCTTCCTTATTAGCACCCATGATCCATGCTACAAAGATATCATCATTTATCTCCAAACTCATACCTTTAGTTCAAAGTTATCTTGCTCTGAATGATGTTGAATCTGGCACCAATCCCAACCCTATCGCGTTATTAGGGATACCTTATACTGCCTTAGTGTGGATTTAGTCTTTCGACGGTGTTTGATGCATGAGGAAGATGAGAAGGATTCAAATGATTGCCACTCTGGAGCCTGTGGTGGTCATATGTCAGTATATGCTGTTGCTCAAAAGATCCTTCGTGTCGATTATTTTTGGCCCTATATTTTCAAAGATTGCATTCTTGTGGTCCATAAATGTCATGCTTTCCAGATTTACAATCAGGCACAGTGAACCCCACCTGCTCCCTTACATCCAATTATCACTGTTGAACCATTTTCCAAATGGGGCATTGATCTTATGACTTGTAACACTCACTCGGCTGGGGGAATGGGTACATCATCATTTATGTTGATTATTTCACAAAATTGGTTGAGGAAATGCCTACCAACAATGTCGACAGTGAAACTGCGACTTTGTTTCTATTCAACCATGTTATAGCTCGGTTCGATGTACTGCAAGCCATAGTCATTGACCATGGGTCCCTTTTCTAAAATCACATGAAGACAAAACTCACTACTCAGTTGGGCTTACGTCACAATAACTCGACTCCTTATTACCCACAGGCCAATGTCCAAGTTGAAGTTGTCAACAAAGTTTTGGTAACTATGCTTCAACGAAACCATTGGGATGCAGAAAATGAACTGGCATCTCATGCTCTTTTTGACCTTATGGGCTTATTGAACTGTAGCTAAATCGAGAACTGGATTTACACCTTTCCAATTGGTTTATGGTCTAGAAGCCACCCTACCTATCGAATGTGAAATCCCATCATTAATGCTAGTTGTCAAACTACTTCCTAGTACTTCACCTAAGGGATAATAGTTGCTTCACCTAAACATCTTGATGAGACTTGATGAATTTTCACATTGGTAACAGAGACTCAAAAGTGATGAGTCAAAGATCATTATGATAATTTTGTGACCCCTCATACATATGTAGAAGGTGACTAGGTCTTACTGTACGATTAAGCTAATGACAAATTAGGTGTTGGAAAGTTTGAACCTATGTGGCATGGACCCTATATTGTTAAATTAGTATTACAAAAGGGTGCATATGAGTTAGTTGACTATGATGGAAATCAATAGTTTGAGCCTCGCAATGGGCTCTACCTTAAAAAGTATTATGATTTATTTTGCATGGATACTTTGTACATTAGTGTGTAGTTTTTTGGTGTGATTGTTTGCATTTTTGCAAACATGTTTTCCCTTGCTTACCATGTGTTCCACTTGATTTTCAGATGTCAACAAACTATGTTCCTTATGTTGGTTTCACTGATGGAACTTTTCACAGTACACGAAATCTATCTTTCACTGCATGTGCACTATTTTCTCTTGTTGTAGCGGCTACAACCACCCTCCAAAATTTTGTCTTAACTTCATTTTGGAGCCTCCCTACGAACTATCCTTAGCAACATGTCTTGCACTGTCAATAAAAATAGGCTTCAGATGAGTTTCAGTGGCCTGCTAGCCTATACATGTCATATTTTTTGTCTCCCTCCCCCATACCATCATTACAGACTTAGACTCTTTTCTAGCTGAGAGGCTCCCCTAGAAAATTGCACAATTTTGAAGGGGAACCAGCCTTCCCCCTAGAAATTGTGCAAATGAGTTGGGCAGCTTGCTAGGCTCCAGAATTGTGCAGAACAGTTAGATAGCCCTCCCTCAAGAAATTGAGAAATCTGACCTGGCACTGGGCCTAAGCCAATAAATTGTGCAGAGGCAGTAACCTTCTCAGCCCATAAATTGCACAATGCCTAACAGAAAACCAACTCTGCTCAACCCAGAAACTGCACAAATTTTCATCCTAGGCTCGTGAACTGTTGCATGTGCCTTCAGGTTGACTGGTTCCATCCGAGACCAAGAAACACTGAATTTCATGCATGGGTGTCCTTTCCTTAAATAGAAAAAAGCAATGTGAAAAAAGGATCCCTAGATTTTAGGGATCTATTTTTAGCAGCTAGAGGTTACATGCAAAGATCGTTTTAGAAACTGCCCTCCAAGTGTTGCTTTTTCCTAGATTTGTGGCATGCACGTCATGAGCCTCAAACTTATTTATTTGACGCTACAGTGCTCATTCTTCACATTGATCTTCGAGCTCTAGCATCCCACATCACATCTTGGAGTCATCAGCACGTTCAACTCATCTTTTCCTGGGTAAGTCCGCTTTACACGTATTTTTCAGCTTTTCTGTTGTTTTTGTGTTTTGGCTTGTGTGAGTGTTGTCTACTTGATTTCAATGAACATCTGTTGTCATTTTCATTCATGTTAGCCTATACAAGCATTGTTTCAATTTTTGTTTGCATCTCACTGTTGTCACATGCATAACATTGTTTTTGCACTAATGGTCACCGTTGCGGCAACCCATTTTACACACATGTATGTTTTCCCGTTTTCTAAATCTTTCATTCGTTGTTTGCATGCATGATCATTTGCTCTTGATTACACTTAGTTTTTCCATACATTCGAAGCTTCATATGTTTTCAGTAGCCCGTCGGTGGGTCTGGGCAACCTTGGCCCAGACCTTACCTTTCTCGGACAATATTGCGCATTTCTAAGAGGGAAGGCTTTGCCTTCCTCCAAGAAAATGTGCAAAATGGGCCAGAAATTTTCCTCTAGAATTTCCCTACACAAATCTGAGGGGAAATGATCTGCACAAATCTGAGAGGAAGTGCTTTGCTAGCGCAGAAAATTACGCAATGCAGTCCCTGAGCTTGCATTCCTTGCTGACTGAAATCATGCATTACACAATATCAATCCCTAGTAGGTCAGTCTGGATTATGCAGGTACAATTCTAATAGCCAATCAACCTCTTGATAGTTTGATATGTGCTTTGTGCAAATTCAACAATCAATCTCCCGACCTCCCGATGAAAAATACGCTTTCTTCATTAGTAGTCTCCCGGGTATGTTGCATGTCAGTCCTCAAGTTTGCTTTGGTTTTTAAATAACAGATTTATTTCCATGAATGTCACCATGTATCCAGGTATTTTAGGTGTTCACCCATCTCTCAGCAGTTCAATTTTGATGGCCTCCAAGAGATCAGGGTCAAAGGACACTGTCGGAAGCGCAACTGGAGATGCAATTGAGCAAGTGTCTATGAGTTTCCCAATTTACGAAGACACCAAGATGCTCATAAACAAAGCCATGAAGTTGAAATGGTAGGACATCAATGATATCTTCTCAGGAAATTTTAGGGAAGAAATGGAAGACCGTAGGGTTGATGTGAATATTCACAAGTCTAGCTTGTACTGGATTGCATGCAGGTATCCCGCATTTCCATGCACTGACATGATATATTGGATCGTCTCGCACATTGATCCCAAGATGATGGTGTTAAGTAGTGTCAGCAGGATAGAGCTTGCTACATTTAGGGCATAGTACTATTAGCAGATGTACCACTTGTCGCAGTCGATGGTCCTAATGGAGACACCCTTCAGTAGACCCAGCAGCACTGCAAACTCCAAAGATATCTTGAAGAATTGGGTGAAAGAGCCAGTGAAGTTCAGGACGACACCCAACCAGGTTTACAAGATGAATATACTGCGGAATGAATATCAGTACTTCATCATCTTTACATTCCACATGTATGATGAATACAACACAGAGACCTTTCCGCAGAGTTGGGTGATCGTGTTGGACCAACTGGCTAGTGAAGACAAACCATGCAATTGCCCTGACATGTTCACTCACAAGTTGAAGGAACAAGTGATAGAAGCTCGACGACTGCCCAAAGGTTAGCAAGCAGAGATATACATGTCTGCGTACATTCTGGATGCAGTCTGCGTCTGCTAGTAATTCCCAAGCTTGAGTTGGGCATGGACACCTTTAGAAGCCTCTGTGAAAACTTACTGCAGATTGTCCTCTGAATGCAGTTTATGCGGAGTCATCACACAGTTGTCAGACCATTTTGTCACCCTGATGTACAAGATGATATTTGAGCAAGATCCACCTTGCATGTCATAGGCAGCAATGGAGGCATTGATCGGCATAGCAGATTAGTATGCCTCACCCCTTGGCACCTTCATATGGATGTACAACATGAAGAAGCCTCCACATGTTTTATTGAAGTTTTCCATGGACAAGCTCGTCATGCAAGAAGTGGCGTACCACATCTCGACAGGACTGTCAACTAGACTGCATCGGAAGAAGAAGGCACCTTGGCCCTCTCTTCCGTTGTGGATCAGGTTGTATGAGATATAGAATCTCAAGCATATTGAGGCAAAAATGAAGGATTTCAAGATATTTACCTTCGGCACCAGAAGTTTCAACCCTTATGACCCACATTGCTTGGTAAAAGAACATTGTACGAGAGTGTGGTTTCCTTGGATCCACAGGGCATGTCATTTTCTTGAGGAGGACCCATGGAGATATTGTCACAAATTCTCTAGGCTCAATGAACCAATCGGCATAGCTGTGGAATGGTTGGCAAAGTAGAAGGAAGCAGTAGCTCAAATAGCACCATCATTAGCAGCAGCAAAGGGTAATGTACCTACACGTGACAAAGGTAAGAGAAAGGTTGTTGATAGCATAGAGTAGAACAAAGCTACAAGTTCAAAGGAGACCCACTTGTGGAGAAATAAGCTTTGGAGACACAGGAAAAGAGGCGAAAGTGCGACAAGAGGAACGTGCAAAGGCAGAGAGAGAAACAAAGGATGCAGGAAATAGTAAAGGAGTTGTAAGAGTTGAAGCAGCAACTTCGAGAAGAAAAATAGTTATGCAAAGAGAAGGAAATGCAGTAGAGACAGACACAATAGGAGGCACAACATCCACAAATTGATGAAATTGTGCCCATACAGGCCGTAGACTCTTTATAGCAGCTAGCACAAAACAGACAGGGTGAGCAGTCATAGGGGAAGGACTTCGCTCAAGAGAATGGACAAATATTAGAGTAGATGGACACAGGCATGGTGCAGCCAGAGTTGGATAAGGACACAGACCTCATTCCTCACAACCAAGAGGTCACCCCACCAGCTTCACCTGATCCAAAAGCAGAGAAAGTCCTAAGTGATCAACGAGATATTTAGATCCTTGAGGACAATCTGGAAGCAGAGATGCACAACATATCATTCAACGAGTAACAGAATAGATTTATGCAATCACACAGAGTGAATACTCTAGATGTCCACGCATCTCCTACACAATTTGAAGAACGAGTGATCATATCTGACATGTGCAAGAATCTAGTAGCATTGGCTGATGCTACCATACCATATGTCGAAGACACCAGCTCGAGTGTTTGCTTCTTGATAGCAGAGAATGAGCGAATGGATAAGGAGTTACAAATGGCCAAGCAGGGAGGAGAACAGGCTCCAGCATCCGCCATAGCAGAGTTGAAGAGAGGAATATTGAATGAGGTATCGTCTCTCAAGACAGTCATGTGAATGTTGTATTCCATATTTGTCATCGTGCATAAGTCAATTGTCCATCTCAATGGTTGGAAGCAGCACTATGCTAGGAGAGCACGTATCTTGTCAGATTTGCACACTGTCATCGACCACATGCAAACATGGACAATGAGATACAAGGGATCCCCATTACACTTGCCTAGGTTGATTAAGCCCAAGGCAGTAGAGTTGAAGGCACGCGTCCAGAGTCAAATTTGGAACTATGAGGAACTCCCGCAGCTCATCACCAATTTGCAGAGTTCACATGCATGGGCATTCAGAAGCATGGATGTTGTTGTGTGCGCGCATGCGATCCCATCCATTAGGAAACTCACCGAGGCAAAGACAAATAACCAAGTCTGACAAGAGCTAGACATGTACTTTGATGAGTTGATGCACATAGCCACCATCGCAAACTTGGAGATCCATGCAGACACTATGCATCAGTATGTCGCTAGTCTGGCCGCACTCAACACAATGATGCACATGTTCTCAAAAAATTTGGACAGAGGATCCAAATCAGTGTACCCAGATGCAACATAGGCAAGAGTTCGTTTCCAAAAAGATGTCACCACGGAGTACACGAAGACCATCATAGACTACCAAGTTTGGCATCAATTCGTCACTGTCGACCATCATGAGGATGTCAAAGAGTTGGTCTTCCCATAGTTGTCTGAGTCTTAATGATTTCTGGCATGGCTTTCTCAAGCCTATTTTGTCTCACATGTGTACATGTGCAGATTGCATTTAAAATCTTGTAAATTGAAAGTCCAAGTGTCGATAGTTGAACGTAACATTCATAGAGTAGTTAAAGAGTCCTGAGGGTAGGTGAACAGTCACAAAGGAGAATGTCAAGGGTCACCCCACACTTTGTTATTTATAGAACTTCATAACTCATTGTACAGGCTTATGGGCAACCAAGCTTCCAATAGGAGTATCTTAGAAGAAGCTTAGAGTGTAATGTAATGAGCCTTGAATTCTTCATAGTGTAGAGCTAGTACATCTCTTTGGAGGAGCAAGCGGCAGTGACTGTAACGTTCCATTATCTGGACTAGTGGTTGGTCATGGTTGTACTGTATGATGGGAACTTTCACTTCTTAATATAACATAGCCCACATGTTTCATGCATATGTTGTTATTGTATTTTAGTTATCTTGGTTACTCTAATGACATATGTAGTTGTTTGCTTACGCATATATGTATAGACTCTTTTTGTATATGTATGTATGAAACTTACTAAGATGTGTTGTTGGTTTAACCGTCACTTTGGATTTTTAGTTCACCTACCTTCTAGTTTGTGATGCATGTTTTCTTGTGTTCCCTTCCAAGATGTGTGTTTCCACAAGTTTCCAAGGGGCGCACTTATTCCACTTTCCATGTGTTATAACCCTTCAGGCACCTTCCTTGGCTTTTTGCACTAGTCACAACCTTGCTACCAACAAGGACATCTTGCTTGCCTCTACACTCAACCGCAGTCAAGGTGATACCGTACGACCCACTGTTGGGACTCCTACACCAAACAATCTGACGTCTAGTTGGGACTTCTTACCCTGGAGATCCCTTGACATGTTGGCAGGTCCAGCACCGTCAACGGCTCCCAATGATGAGTTAGTGAGTTTACAGGGTATCTATTTAGGTCATACAACTAATAACATAGATTAATATAGTATAGTTATCGAACTATTTTCAGAAGCTATTTCTATTGGTATTAGGAAATTAGTTGTTAAACTTGATTCACAACTCATTGTTCTACAATTAAACAGACATTATTTAATCAAAAACCCTAACATTTTAAGGATGTATTTGTGTGTTCATCTCTTGGAAAGAAATTTTTATTACATCACATATCAACACATTCCAATACATTTAAATACATTAACAGATGAATTAGCTAAATATGCTTTAGATCGACATTTGTAGCATATGTAAAAATAAAAACCATGGAACTAATAGGAACATCATGTACATAGGTTAAACATGTATATATATATATATATATATATAGGGTTTGAAAAATGTTCATTACATCAAAAATCAAAATTTGTGTTCTGAGATGCATGGCTTCTCAAGCCTACAAAAGTGCAGAAAATAAAAATGGAGACATGGTTATCCGCCAACATGGTGCTCATGATAACATGAGACAACCCTAATAACTCGTCCTAACAACCAATGCAGTCTGACTGACACTCCCACGGTATGCCTCTAATACTAGAGTGGCACCTCATCAATAGTCGCATACTCTGGAATGCCTCTCGTTAAGGCCTCTAGGTTGGATTCCACCTATACCACAGGATCAACTCCCTCCTCATAGGGTGCATCCTCAATCTATCATTCCACCCTCTTAGCTATTGGAGAAACCCCTGGAGGTATTTTTGTTCCAACATCTACAAACTATCATAAGTTTCAGTCTTGGTTCACATCATAAAAAAAACATAAAAAAATTTGAAAAAAATCAAAAGTAGTTCTTTACCTGAGTTAGTCTGATGTGCTCCAAGTGGCAGTGGAAGATCGGGATCTCCCTGAAAATCTATACTAGCATAAGCCTAATCGTCTACCATAATGAGTTGTTGTTGTAGCCATATTAATAATTTTAAGAGAAAAGACATCTATTGACCACCCCCATGACGAGGCATCAACTCACCCCACCTTAGTATATGTGGATCCCTAGGTCCAGAAGTTTCCACCTCTATTCACTGATACTTGTGTTAGTCCTTACAATCTCCTAGGCTGAAAAGGAAATTGAGAAGGGTAACCTCAAACCACTTCAACTCAGTAGCTAGCCCTACTGAGCAAGAGGGATCTCTCTAAGTATCTTATCAATGATATGACTTTAAAGAAAATTAATTTTAGGCTAGATATGTGTATTTGTTTATTTGTTTGTGAAAATTTGAGTTTTAAGGTTTGTTGAACTCAGGGTTTGGAGCCACAAATAGGTCTAGGTTGTAGGAGTGCAAGAGAAAATATGAGAACGGGCTACATATCAAAAGCCATGGTGTATTCTGAATATTGTCAGTGTAGTATAGAGGAGAAAGTGTAGAAGAAACTAATGAGCATAAGTAAACATGATTTCATTAGCTTAGGAAGACATAAACATAACTATGAAAACGAGATAATAAAGCTTGAAAAACAAGAATTATGTATATTTCACTGTAATGCATCCATAGAAATAAGAGATATAATATATATAAATATGTTTATACCATTAGAAAACAAATAGAATGAATTACAAGCACCATGAACTCATTGGGCTAGAGTTCCTTGAAAATAGCTGCAACATGTCTCTGTATTAGCTGAAAAACATGATTACATGCAAGATTCTTTCACAAAAAGTTCAACCCTATTCTCCTCAAGATAAATGATACATATAGACTCTCCTAGACCACTTTCCCACCTTCAAGAGTCAAATTCCTTGATTGAGGAACTGACTCCAAGATTTTGTCAACCAACAGGTGAGAGTGAGAAGGTGAAACTCAAACACTTCATGGAGAGTTTGTTTTGGAGTTTGCTTCTTTTATGAGGCCTAATAAACATAAAAAACAACCTATTATGTACATTTATTCATACCTACATCACCTAGCATTGAAAATAGTGTCATTACATAGAGAATCTTGACTTTGAGTAGGTCAAACTGGAAACTAGAAATTTTACACAGTGAAATTTACAATTTAAAACACAGAAAAGTGCAGAAGCGCAGTTATGACTTTGAGCTTATTTTCAAGTGCCTTCCAGGGGTCAAAATTCAAACCTAACAGAATGGTAAACTATCCCTTCAAGTATAGTTTCTAGAACAGTTATAATTTTTGAATTTGGACCATGGGAAGACCTTCAAAAATCCATTCTCCCAAGTCTGCTCCATAAGCGCATCGCCTATCAAAAAAGGGTCCATAATGCTAGTTTTTTGCCACCTTTTTGCATTTTTATGCAAAACTAAGCCACCTTAGAAAAATATGAGCAAATGGGTTTTTATAGGATGACAAGATATTTCCAAAAATGTAGACCTTTCCTCAAATGGAGGCCTGAGGAAAAAGCGCAGCGCCGCAACTAAATTTCTGAATTTAGACCAAAATTTCTCAAAATGCTTAATGTGCTTAGAATTTGCTCAAGATTGGATGGAAGGTGTTTAAGGCTTCCTAGATTCTTCAGCAATCATCTCCAATTTTCCCTCATCCTCTTGGTCTTTTTGGGCCTCCTTGAGCTTATTTTCAAGTTGCTTTACTTTGACATTGGCAAGCATGTTTTGAGCTCAATAGTGGTGCACCATATGTCTGAGCAACTGATTATCCTTGTTTTCCTTCTCAAGGAGCCTCTCCAAGTGGTCATTTACCTTTATTGATCCAATATTCCTTGTCTTGATGGACCTCAAGGGCATCCTACCCTCTAGGTCAAGGTCTTCATTCAACAGAGTGTGCTCATGCTCTTCTTGCAATGCCTTCTTTAGGCCCCTTGTTTTTGGCCTTTTCCTCTTTCCTTTACCTTTTGATCCTTCAGGCTCGCTTGATTCTATGATCTCCTTTCCTTTGCCAACCTTCTGTAATAACTTGGCTTGTTCATTTTTGATGATCAACTCCTTTGCTTTGAGATGACTATTCTCCTATTCAAGGAATGATAGACATGTTTTTCTCTTTCCATATTGATTGTTAGCTCCTTGATTTGATAGTCCTTCTCTCTAATTGTCTGTCGCATGATTGAAGTCTGATATTCCACCTCTAAATCAATAATCTCAAACTCGTGCTTAACTATCTCTTTATCCTTTTTTGTAGATCCCTGTTTTGTTGATGAAGGAGGCTTGACCCCTTTCTCACCATGAGAAGCAAACATAAGTCCTTTTCATCTCTGGTATGTTTTGGTCACCTCAGGTCTAGGTGCCTTGGGAACCTCCTCTGAATTTTTTGATAACCCTACTTCCATAGGTTGTGTTGATGTGTCTTGGTGATGGCTTGGTGGAGCAATCTTATTTCATTTTTGAAACCCTAGATGATAGGAAAGGGGAAGAAATAGTGAGGGATGAGTGAAAAATGAAATGATGGGTAGGTGGAGTTGATAAAATGGTAAAGGAGGTTTGAAAGAGGTGGATATGTATTATGGAAAACTTATGAAAATGAGTGGAAGAGAAATGAAGGAACAATATGCTTGTAAAAGGGAAAAAAATAGAGTTTTTAGGGAAAGTGCCCAAAACCCCTAGGAATGAACTAGGGTTTCAATCTTAGTGAGTTAAATTTATGTTCTGAGGTTCATTGAGTGATTTACATGGCATATCAAACATGTATAAAGGTGTAGGGTAAGATTTTACATGTTAAAAATCAAGAAAGGAAAATGGCCATCATCAACCCTATCATTTTTGCATGAGAAATTCACTGAAAAACCCTAATTGAAGAAAGCTTTGGCATGAATTTATTTTGCAAATTAAAAAGGTAAGTAAGGTGGTATACTTATTTATATCTTGGCTTGGGATTGCAATAAAAAAAGTGAGAAATCTTAAAAATTAAATTTGGGTGCGTTTCTAGCAAAATTTAGGTACTCTAGCCCAAGGGCATCACATTCTTCCTAAGCGCAGTGCCCAAGCGCAGCGCAGTGCCGGCCTCCTGAGCACAACACAGTGTCTTTAAGTGCAATTCCATCTTCCAAACCACTATTGGAGGCCCTAAACTGCTCCAAATTGAGAACCTGATAGCTCGTTGGAATGCCCTTGAAGTCTGCTATAAGATATACTCCTCAAGCATGCAATTTGGGAACTCCATCAGGGAGCAAAAGTGATTTTCCCAAGGTCACTCCAAAACACAAGGTGTCTCTAACAAAAGAAACTTGCAAATCACTTTTGGATGCCTTCCACTAATCCAAATCGCAAGCTGAAGGTACCATTGGAAAGCTTAGGATGTCTTCTACATAATAGAGTATTTAAGCACTACCAAAACCTATTGAAAGTCCTTGAAAAACTATATTGAAGTCAAGCTATTCAGAAGTGCAACAACTCTCTTGTAGCAATTGCATTTTGGGCATTTCTTTCAAATCATAATACCTGTGCATAAAATGAAGGATGTTTTTCTTCTTTGGACTATAAGGGACAAAAACCTCTTTCTCTTTTGTAAAAGCCTTCTCCATTTTGTCAAAAACATATTTTGAAGCTAACATGTCCCTATGAGAAATTATGAGGCGAGGTGATGTACTGCAACATTGTTTTATTTGAAATAAAACATTACCCTTACCTTTATTTTTCTTTCGCTAAGCTACTAACTCCCTTTACCCACTTAATAAAATGATGGACATGTTTTTGGCAACATATGATATCATGATTGCACATGGAGTGAAACCCTAGACCATGACCTAAAATACGGAATTTAACCATTTCATGACACAAGAAACTTAAATGAAGATATGATACCTCGAAGAAGACAATAAAAATGATGAGTGATGAAGACTATGAGTAAGTGAAGGGAGCAGTAGTGACCTAGACACAACAACTTGTGACCAAATTTTTATTTGAAGACTCACTGAAATGACAAAAATTTGACTTGACACCCTAACAACACCTTGTAAGAAAATATTTGATCACTCGTGATAGGGTGAACTGATTGACACTAACATTGGCTCCAACTGGGGATGGAAACTCCTTGGAGGTGTCAAGAACATCGTAGACCAAGTACCCTTATCCATTGGGTAATGGAGTCAAATGAAAAGACTAAACTCAAACTAAAAAATCGACTGACTTGACTATTAAAAACATATTAACTAAACTCACTTATGGCAGCAGACCATCGTTGTCTTAGGGCCTTCACCTCAGGCTTCAAATCTTGATGATAACTGCCCACCTACTGAAGATGTAGATACAATCATGTGTAATTATCCCTCCAGTGTAACCAATCCAGAAAATGGCTACTTACTTGAATTCTGCTTGTACTTTCCTTGAGCAGGTAGAACAAACAAAAGCTAGGCAACTTTGAGTGTCCACTGAAGATGTACTCATGATCCATAAATACAAGAAAATTCATCTTCCTAGATGATTGCAACAAATCAATGTAAGGATCCTTGAAAATTTGAAATGTTACCTTGTTTTGAAATCCAACAAAAATACAAGTACTTCTTTCATTTTGATCTGAAAGAATACTTTATTAATGATCCATAGGAAGGCATAAGGAAATATGAATTTCTACCATCTAGGTGTTGGCCTTAATTTTCTCAAGCATGAGAAACTCTAATTCTATCTTCTACATATTGTCTATCTCAGACTCATACTCTTCCATTTCATAGTCTAAATCATCCTTGAACAAAACACATTCTTCAAGATTATTAAACAGGTCAGCTCTATCCTTTTCATGAAAGAAAATAGTCTTTGTTAGCTGATCTCCTTGCCAAAAAATATACATCACAAATTGGCTTACTCGCAACAACTTCATGTATAGTTTCATTAGTCCCATGCTTTTCTTCATTTAAACCCAGATTTTCATTTTCAATAATGGAGGAAATTTCACTCACACAATCCTCACTTTGCGAGCACTGCAAACCTGCCTTAACTTGGTCTATAACATTTTTCTCAAAAGATGATCAAATTCATCTTCAAAAAGAGGAGACAAGTGAGCTTTATAGAAATCAACATTGGCTTGGTGATTTTCATTTTCAAGATCAGGAGTAGGCCTTTCTCTATTTTGATCCCAGTCTATTTCATTCAAGGAGGAAACTGTTGATTCTTTTTGGGAGGAAAAATCATAAAGGGCTTCTAATATATCTTCTTCCATACATTCTTCATCCCTATATGAATTTTCAAGAAATTTAATGAAATTTTCAAAAATATCACAACAACTATCCATCATTGATAAGGAAAAATTGCAGCTTTGATAATGTTGAAAGAAAACTAAATGAAATCCTTTAGAGAATATAAAGTAGCAGATGGTAGACTCTCATACCATTTCCTCACCATTTCCTCCAAGGTAGCCATGAAAATATTCATCAGTCAATCTTTAGGAAAATTAGGCTTTAATCTATGAATATGAAAATGAAATTTGACCAAATGCAAACTAGCATCTTCTCCATCCTTACTTTTAAACTTTGGCAGCCCTTTTTGCCAATCTATACAAGGAATTCGATTCAGAAAACTAGGAATATGATATTGATTCATAGGAGCATACCTATGAGCAGTTGAATCCATCTTGAAAACAATTAAGACGCCAAGAAATTCTTTAAACTACTGGTTTTTTATCAGTGGAGTCACCATGAAATTTTTGAACCTTTGGATTCTTCGACACTGGAGTCACCAGGTAAAAGATGCACAACCTTTCTTATGTCTGATCAGTATTCACCATCAACAATCATATATGATCCTTATCGTTCTTTCTCAGGGAAGATATGATCTTTTGTTCCCCGGCAGCAGCGCCAAAAATGTTAGTCCTTATAATCTCCTAGGCTGAAAAGGAAATCGCGAAGGGTAACCTCAAACCACTTCAACTCAGTAGCTAGCCATACTAAGCATGAGAGGGATCTCTCTAAGTCTCTTATCAGTGATATGACTTTAAAGAAAATGAATTTTAGGCTAGATATGTGTATTTGTTTGTTTTTTTGTGAAAATTTGTGTTTTAGGGTTTACTGAAGTTAGGGTTTAGAGCCACAAATAGGTCTAGGTTGTAGGAGTGCAGGAGAAAATATGAGAAGGAGATAGATATCAGAAGCCATGATGTATTTTGAATATTTTAGTGTAGTATAGAGGAGAAAGTGTAGAAGAAACTAGTGATCATAAGTAAACATGATTTCATTAGCTTAGGAAGACATAAACATAACTATGAAAACCAGATAATAGAGCTTGAAAAACAAGAATTTTGTATATTTCATTGTAAATAATCCATATAAATAATAGATACAATGTATATAAAGATGTTTATACCATTAGAAAACAAATAGAATCAAGTACAAACACCATCAACTCACTGGGCTAGAGTTCCTTGAAAATAGTTGCAACCTGTCTCTGTATTCGCTGAAAAGATAATTACATGCAAGCTTCCTTCACAAAAAGTTCAAACCTCTTCTCCTCAAGAGAAATGATACATATATAATATCCTATACCACTTTCCCACCTTCAATAATCAAATTCCTTAGTGGAGGAAATGACTCCAAGATTCTCCCAACCAACAAGTGAGAGTGAGAAGGTGAAACTCAAACACTTCATGGATAGTTTGGTTAGGAGTTTTCTTATTTTATGAGGCCTAATAAACATCAAAAACAACCTATGATGTACATTTATTAATGCCTACATCACCTAGCCTTAAAAATAGTGCCATTACATAGGGAATCTTGACTTTGACTAGGTCAAATTAGAAACTAGAAATTTTACACAGTGAAATTTACAAGTTAAAACACAGAAAAGTGCAGAAGCACAATGCCAACTTTGAGTTGATCTTTAGGTGCCTTCCATGGGTCAAAATGAAAAACTGAGAGAACGGTCAACTAGACCTTTAAGTCTAGATTCTAGAAAAGCTTTAATTTTTGAATTATGACCAATGGAAGACCTTAAAATGTCTATTCTCCCAAGGTCGCTCTAGAAGCGTAGAGCCTGTCAAAAAAGGGTCCACAATGCTAGTTTTTTTCCACTTTTTTGCATTTTTCTCCAAAACTGAGCCACCTTTACAAAATATGAGAAAATTGGTTTTTAGAGGATGGAAAGATCTTTCTAAAAATTTATACCTTTCCTCAAATGGAGGCCTGAGTAAAAAGCACAGCGCCAAGGCAGTGCGCTTCTCGAGCGGCTAAATTTCTAAATTTAGACCAAAATTTCTCAAAAAAATTAATGTGCTCAAAATTTGCTCAAAATTGGATGGAACGTGTAAAAACATGTTTTTTGAAGCTTCATATATGCTTAATCAATCATATCCAATTTTCCCTCATCCTTTTGGTCTTTTTTGGTCTCCTTGAGCTTATTTTCAAGTTGCTTTACTTTGACATTGGTGATCATGTTTTGAGTTTGGTAGTGGTGCGCCATGTGTCTGAGAAATTGATTATCCATTTTTTCCTTTTCAAGGAGATTCTCCAAGTGTTCATTTACCTTTATTGAGCCAATATTCCTTGTCTTGATGGACCTCAAGGGCAATACTATCCTCTAGGTCAAGGTCTTCATTCAATAGAATGTTCTCTCTCTCTTCTTGCAATCCCTTCTTTAGGACCCTTGTTCTTGGCCTTTTCCTCTTTCCTCTTTCCTCTACCTTTTGATCCTTTATGATCACTTGATTCTATGATCTCCTTTCCTTTTCCAACCTGCTGCAATAACTTGACTTGTTCAATTTCCATGATCAACTCCTTTGCTTTGAGCTGACTATTCTCCTGTTCAAGGAATGATATGACATATTTTTCTCTTTCCATATTGATTGCTAGCTCCTTCATTTTATAGTCCTTCTCTATTATGGTATATCGCATGATTGAAGTATGATATTCTGCCTCTAAATCAATATCCTTTGTCGATCCCTATTTTGTTGATGAAGAAGGTTTGACCCTTTTCTCACCATGAGAAGCAAACACAAGTAATTTTCATCTCCGGTATGTTTTGGTTACCTCACGTCTAGGTGCCTTGGGAACCTCCTATGAATTGTTTAATAACCATACTTCCATAGGTTGTGCTGATGTGTCTTGGTGATGGCTTGGTGAAGCAATCTCATTTAATTTTTGAAACCCTAGATGATAGGAAAGGGGAAAAAACAGTGAGAGATGAGTGAAAAATGAAATGATGGGTAGGTGGAGTTAATAAAATGGTAAAGGAGGTTTTAAACAGATGGACATGGATTATGGAAAACTTATGAAAATGAGTGGAAGAGAAATGAAGGAACAATGTGCTTGTAAAAGGGAAAAAATGGAGTTTTTAGGGAAAGTGCCCAAAACCCCTAGGAATGAACTAGGGTTTCAATCTTAGTGAGGTAAATTTATGTTCTAAGGTTGATTGAGTGGTTTACATGGCTTATCAAACATGTATAAAGGTGAAGGGTAATATTTTACATGTTAAAAATCAAGAAAGGAAAATGGCCATCATCAACCCTATCATTTTTGCATGAGAAATTCACTGAAAACCCTAATTGAAGAAAGCTTTGGCATGAATTGATTTTGCAAATTAAAAAGGTAAGTAAGGTGGTGTACTTACTTGTAGCTCAGCTTAGGATTGAAATAAAACAAGTGATCAAGCTTAAAAAATCAATTTGGGTGAGTTTCTGGCGAATTTCAGGTACTATGGCCCAAGCGCAATGCAGTATCCCTGAGCGCACGGCCAGCCTCCTAAGCACAACGTAGTGTATCTGAGTGCAATTCCATCTTCCAAACCACTTTTTGAGGCCCTAAACTATTCCAAATTGAGAAAGTGATAGCTCATTGGAAATCTCTTGAAGTCTTCTATAAGATAGACTCCTCAAGCATGCAATTTGGACACTCCATTAGGGAAAAAAAGAAGTGATTTTCCCAAGGTCACTCCAAAACCATGGGTGTCTCTAACAAAATAGAAGCTTCAAATTGAATATCACTTTTGGATGCCTCCCACTAATCCAAATCGAAAGATGAAGGTACCATTAGAAAGCTTAGGATGTCTTCTACACAATAGAGTCCTTAAGCACTGCCAAAACCTACTGCAAGCCCCTAAAAAACCTTTCTTGAAGTCAAGTTTTCCAGAAGTGCAGCAAATCTCCCATAGTAATTGTATTTTGGGAATTTCTTTCAAATCATAATACTTGTGCATAAAATTAAGGAGGTTTCTGTTCCTTGGACTATAATGGACAAACACCTCTTTCACTTTTGTAAAATTCTTCTCCATTTTGTCAGAAACATATTTTGAATCAAGCACGTCCCTATGAGAAAAAAATGAGGTGAGGTGGTGTACTGCAACATTGTTTTATTTGAAATAAAACATTACCTTTACCTTTATTTTTCTTTCCCTAAGCATCTAACTCCCGTTACCCACTTAATAACATCATGGACATTTTTTTGGCAACATATGGTATCATGATGACACATGGAGTGAAAACCTAGACCATGTCCTAAAATGAAGAATTTAACCATTTGATGACCCAAGACACTTAAATGAAGATATGATACTTGGAAAAGACAATGACCATGATGAGTGATGAAGACCATGAGTAAGTGAAGGGAGTGGTAGTGACCTAGACACAACAACCAGTGACCAAATTTTTATTTGAAGACTCGCTAAAATGACAAAAATTTGACTTGACACCCTAACAACACCTTGTAAGAGCATATTTGATCACTGGTGACAGGCTAAACTAACTGACACTAACAACTTGAAAAATGGGACACGCTCTAGGAATAATTTCACCAAGATCGATCTGTAGCCAAACTTCTTAAGTATCCTTGTCCTATATTTTGTGAGTTGGTCCTTCATGTTTGCCAGTAATCCTTTAAACCAATTAAACACTGTAGGACTAAGACAATTTACTGCATACTAGAAGTGAGACTTTCTCACTTTGTGCAAAGCTTGGGCCCCAGCTACTCATACTATAGTAAGTAAAATTTTTCTCAATGGAAGGTTTGTGATGGTTTTGATATCCATCCTCCCACTTTTTGTCTTGCAGGAACCTAGGCAATGCCTAGCTATACTCTCTCCTCCAATATGAGAACTAGACAATTGAACTAGTTGTCCCCTCCTGGACAATTCTATGATGAAATAGATGTCTGCAATTTCTATTTCAAGCTCTTGGTCTCCTATGATGAACATCTGGTAGTCTACGTTCCACTATCCTACCATCTGTTGCAGTAATTCCATCTAGGTTCTGATCCCAGGGATATGGAAGAATTTGAGCAATCCACATGCCCGAAGAGCCCTTATGTAATTTAGATCTTGTGTTGATTGATGTTCTTCCGATTCATGACCTCTTTCCTTCCACTCAATAGCCATATTATCTAGTAAATAACATGTGAAACATCAATAAACAAAGTTTTTATTAGCTGCTACAGAGGAAAACTTTCAAAATAGTCAATAATTTTGAAGATACCTTGAAATGTTTTGTCTCCCGGTGCCAGTGTGTTTGTTTATAATTTTTTGCGGGATTCCAACGCTATGGCACCATTGACCTCAGGGAGAGCAGCATAAGTTTGATGGGTAAAACTCGTGCTAATCCCCCTTGACATAATAAAAACATAAAATAAAAAATTGAGCCTCCATCACTACCTATCCCACAGATGAAATAACTTAAAAATACAATTTAAATGCAAAGGAAGGATTGGTCCCTTACTTGCAACAAACGATTCGTCGAACAGTACCTGGATCGATCGCACTCCTTGCCTCAAGATTGAGGAGATTTGGGGTAAAATGTGCTCTCCAAATTACAATATGGTAAATGGTAAATTTGTTTTACTTTTTGAGTTTATATAAGCTTTTTAAAGTATTTTTACCTTTTAGGGCATATTTTACGTATATTTTAATATTTTTCTCGAACCAAGTAACGTTTGTTCACATGTGCAATGACAAGTTATGGATAATTGGCAACAATAATTGATTTTGACTAAAATATCGAGTTTTATTATATCTCTTTTTTGGACTTGTCAAAAATAAATGAAAAAGGAACCCCCTTGGAGTCATCTTTCAGCTCTTTTTTTACTCTCGAAATTTGAAAAATTGTCAAGTACTTGTCATCTCGAACTCATTAAAGTAAATGAAATGATGTCTACTCAGTATAAGTTTAACCCTTTTCCAGACTCGGATAGACTAATGTACGAAAAAGGAATACCTTAGTCACATGTGGCTAAGAGTTTCTCTTGAATATTGTTTTATACCTTTTCGAATTGGAGAGACTATCTATGAAAAGGGACCTCTAGAGTTTCCTTTTTGCCTCTTTTTCAAACTCTCTAAACATTAAAAAGATGTCAAGTTACCCCTCTGTTGGACTCATAAAACCGAAACAACAAAGAGCTTGTAAACATGATGAGACTAAACTACTCCTTCCTAAATCACGTTCACAATACTAGGATGGATTCATCCAAAGGATGAACTTATATGACAAGCATATGCTATCCTCTTCAAAATTGAGATAAAAAATAATAAGGTACTCACTAGCAACAACAGGGAAAAATGGAAGTAAACATTTCTTGTATTTTGTATAAAGGCAACATCTCGCTCTTGAACATGACACTTACCTCTCGCTCATGTCGAGTTTTGGTTATCCTCACTTCATTACTTGCCTGCCTGGGGTTTTGGAATCCATTTGAATCTTGTATGATTATATTCTATTGTCATCGTGACATCTAATCCTATGTTGAGTCAAATGCTGCCAAAATATAGAGTCGTGTCACCGATATCTTCAAGAGAAGTCCCATCTTTAGTTGGAAATAATACTGGGGGGCAGGGGTGAATCATCATTATCATATCAATAATTTAATTTTCAAAAATAATTTGTATAGGCTACTTCAGCTTAGTGAACTAGCGTGTATACGCAACTGTACTTAATGCAACTAGTGTATATGAAAAGATCTTTTGATTTACCCAAATTATCATTTATTGAACTTTAACCAGTGTATTAGGAATTCATTAGACAATGAAGTAAAAGCATAATAAAGCATCACACATAAGAAACACACATGAACACCAAGATATAAGGTGGAAATGCAATGTGGGTGAAAACCACCTGCTACTGTCGTCTCTGTCTTCTTTTAAAAATAAGAAAATCTATTTACAATTTTTGTACTGGTGTAGTCTTATACCAGTACACAGACTTCTACCTGCAGAAGGCTACAACCTTCTCTCGTTCTCCATCTTCTACTTGAAGGGAGCTACAACCCCCTAGCTCTTGTACTAGCTGATATGTTTACTAGTACGTAGGTTCCGGCCTACAGAAGGCTACAACCTTCTCTTTTCTTCCAAGGACCATGTTTCATAAATTTTCAGACTAGATCCATCAGCAACATCATTCAATCATCAAATATATCTGCATCAACCATTCTCCTTTTGAACCAACCACAACCGAATCAATCAATCACTTTTACAACCCATCAATCTGATCCTTCAAAATGTTGTCACCAGAATATAGTAACCAGAACCCAAGCCAGGACACAAAACACTGCAACAACAAATAAAACCAACTAAAACATATTTTATAAGGTATACACTACTTCCATGTGTCAAACCTGTGTGCATACACGTTTTCCTCAAAGCGAACCAGTGTACAGATATGCAAATAAAAGTTATGATGTATACATTACTTTGATATGTAGAACCAACATGTATACACTCCTTTTCTAAAGTGAACCTACATAATAAAAAAAAAAAATGATGATTTAAACATTACAAATATTCTAGACTTTAGTCATACCTAGATCATCATATTTACAGACTACAACATGGGCCAGTTATTTAGATACATGATCAAACCACATAAAGATAATTCACTTCAATCCTTAAGATCCTGATACATCATTAGATATTATCCTTCATCAAACGCTAAGGTTCATCCTTGGTTCAGATCAAGAACAACACCATAAGCCAATAACCTGCATATTAGATCTCACACTTCATCAGATATTCGATACTTGCACACCATGGCCTAATGATATTCTCCTCCCTCTATAGTTTGTAGGCCTTTCTCAATACCATGGACCAAAACCACTTAGAACCAATACCTTGGACCAAATACTTAGGGTCAATACCTCGGACCTGATAACTTGGACCAATACCATGGATCAAAATACCATGGACCAAATACTTCAAACCAAAAACTTAGTTTTCCAAGGTATACGCACTTTTCCTTTTGTGAAAGTGTGTGTGTACGTATACGGAACTTGTATACATTGAACCTGCGTGTGTACGTGGCTTGGAAAATGGTGAACCTACGTATACCTCTCTTTCTTCATTCTGTGAAGTCTGATCTGTAACTCTGTGTTGTTAACCCATTGTAATATGATCTATCATCTAAGTGAGTTTCCATCAAGGACAACACCTGTGTCATAATGCCAATAGTTCAAACCTCTTATACCCTGTTTAAATTTTCTACAACAATCCTGAATCACTCCTAACAAATCTTCTAAATCCTCTGTTTTGTGTCGATGATGTGGGAAAAATTATGGCCCTCCTTTGATGGATCACTTCATGTCGACTCTAGCTCATTATCCAGGAAGATGATCTAGAAACTGCCTTTCTGTACCTTGGACCATGCATGCCTCAATGGTTGTTTCTTCATATTTGACGATAGTTTCACATCATTGGCCTTCGATTGAATGATTATGTGGGTGTTTAACTTTAGCTTCCTTGTTCACACTCGTGGATTGTGTTGTCGTACCTTGAGATCCATTATCATCATTGGTGTTTTCTCTCATGTTTGTTAATGGTTCACATCATTGACTAGTAATCACGTGGTTTTCTACCATGTTTGACTCCAACATTTTTATTCACATTGTGGGATTCGTAGCTTGGTTGGGTTGAGATAGAGATGAAGACCTTGGCTTTCATCTGATAAATCTAGATTGTCTGGAGTTATTGGCTATTCATGATATTACACATTATTCCTTCTATATAAATGGCTGCATCCATACTGTGGGTCCATACATATGATCCCTTCTCTTTGGATGGTTGCATCCATGTTGCGGATCTATACAAATGATCCATTCTATTTGGATGGCTACGTCCATGCCATGGATTCATGTACTATTATATGTCTATTCAGAGATGTATTACTAGGCATACTTATATCATATATGCCAGATATATTATATCACACTTGATTTGCAGATCTCCTGATGATGTTTCTTTGGGTCCTTGCCTTGACTTGTAAAGTATTTCACCCATCACTTCCCATTTTTCCTTCATGCTTTAGGGGGAATCTATTACACAATATTTTGTCACACTTCCTGTCCCATATCCTGAAGCATCAAAATGAAGAAATTTGTCAATGTATTTACCAAGAAACATATATAGAAGCGTCCCTGAAGAACAAAAGAAAAGTTTCACTGAAATATTTCTTAAGAAACTTGCATAAAAACCTAGTTTTCAAGATCAGTGCATTTTGCACTATTGGTGACTCGTGCTAGTAACTTGTTGTGATTTTCTAACCTAGCACTTCCAACGCAAATTTTTTGAGGAAAACTCGCACTGAACCTCTTCAAGCAGTTTTTCCTAAAGTGGAGGAAAAGCTTCTCTTACTAGAAGCCTCGAGAACGACGAGCTGGTTACAGGAAAATAAGGATTAGAGTGAGATATCCCATTCTTGGTCCTTGATCCTACTTTCATGGATATTTCCCTTTAGTTGTGGAACCTCTATCTCCTTTTATGGATCCTTAACTCCCTCTCCTTCCCTATAAATGAGATCCCTACTATCCACAACCAGTTGGCTATTGCTTGGTTTCCTTCCTATGCTGAAACTATGCCCAAATGCTTCCCATTTTGCTAAGGAGAAATGAGTATTTGAAGGTCTTGGCTAGGACTTGGAAACTCATTCAAAGGAGGCTTCCAACATCAAAGCTTAAGTGGTTGTATGCTTCCCTTACTTTATATTAATAATACATTATGTGTTTACTTTCCATAAATGTGTCTATCATTTAGTATGATACTCTTTGATCTGTCATATAGTTTATATTAGAACGAATTATGATATGTATTGTTTTGTTATCTTTGTTTGATCTTCCTTGTAGGTATTCATCCACAATAGCATAGAGAGGACTGAACTTGAAATTGAGAAGAACGAGGATGATATCAATGGGCATTAGTATAAGAGTGAGGTAGGTCATCTATCCTCCTTTTTGTTTTCTGGTATAAACTAGGAAAGTTTGCACATATTTTTCTAGTTTGTTGCTAGATCCTCCCATAGGACTAGAGGGATCCTTTATGTCTTCATAAAGGATTACGTGCACAACATGCCCTTGAAATGTGGAACCTCTCCCTCCTTTTATGGATCCTCAAATCCCTCTCCTTCCCTATAAATCAAACCCCTACCATCTAATTTTGGTTATTTGTTTGTCGGTTATTGCTTGGTTTCCTTCCTATGCTGACATTATGCCTATATGTTGCCCATTTTGCTAAGGATAAAGGAGCACTTTAAGGTCTTGGCTAGGACTTGGAAAATCATCCAAAGGAGGCTTCCAACATCAAGGCTTCCCTTACTTTCTATCAATAATACATTATGTGTTTTCTTTCCATAAGTGTGTAAATCATTACTCATTTAGTGTGGTAATCCTTGATCTGTCGCATAGTTTATGTTAGAATGAATTATGTTATGTATGCCTTTGTCGTCTATGTTTGATATTCCTTGTGGGTATTCATCCAGAATGGTGTAGAGAGGATTGAAATTTGAAGTGAGAAGATCGAGGACAACATCAATGGGGGTTAGCATCAAAGTGAGGTAGGTCATCTATCCTCTGTATTTTATTATATAAACTAGGAAAGTTTGCACATATTTGTCTAGTTTGTTACTAGATCCTCCCATAGGACTAGAGGAATTATTTATATCGACAAAAAGGATTTCTTGTACAACACCAAGAAGTCCAAAATCGCTGCTAGAGCCAAAGTCTACATCAATGTCCAGCGCCACAATCCTTGTGCCACTTGTCCTCTCAATGAATAGTTACCTGCTCATTATTCTAGGAAACACTCCCAATGTGAATATGATTCCATATGGCAATGCTATATATATTATATATATATATAATATAATATATATATATATATAAATATATATATATATATATATATATAATTATATATATATATATATATATATATATATTTGACCTTCCCTTCTCTACTACATAGTGCCACAGGAAATTTGGTCACCCCCTTTTGTGTAGCCACACACCTTCCAAGTCCTGTGAGCATCCCCTTCTCTACTACACATTCCCTCGAGTGAACCGTCCCTTAGAAATATTTCCTCACATCGGAAGGTCTAGAAACAAAGGCATATCCCTACCTCAAAAGCATTATACCATTCATAGCATGCTCATGGAAATCAATAGACAATATTGGGTATCATTATCCCACAATGGTCCTACTCTTGAAGTGCTTTACCGGCATACTGATGCATGTTCCAATTCCTTTCATTGAAGCTGCTAATTCTTGTAGTCAGTTTCAACCACCCAACCGATAATCTTGATGCTTTCTTGTACCAAGCACATAAATGCCATTAGATTTAAAATAATTTGGAATAAATTCACATCATACCTCATCGATGGCTTGTTAATAAGGTACACTTGCACTTATTTTCACTTCCTATCACATCATGCCTCACTGATAGCCTGTCAATAATGGACACTTGCACTTATGTTCACTTCCTGTCACAACAAGACAAACCATCTCTTGAACAAATCATCATGTATAAAGATATCACATCTAGTTAGGTCAAAACTCAACCATCATAAATCAGGAATCATTAATCATGAACTGCATGAAATCATCATAAACCAGAATTATAGATCACATGTAACCATCATAAGTCAAAATTATAGACCACAAGCATAATAAAACTAAAATAAAATATGGATACTTATCCTTCAATCAGTCATTTTCTTCCACCTTTGTCCTTTGTCCTTTCCATACACACATCAGATCAGTTGCCACACCCGAAAAACACCCAGTGCCTTCTCTTCACCCATGTACACATACACATAGTGTGCATCACACACATACAACAACACACATAATAAAACACCATAGAATACATGCACCTACACATGACATACAACACATACACCTACACCCAACATACAACATAACACATACACCTACATCCAGTGTACGACACAACACATACACCTACACTCGGTGCACAACACATTACATACACCTCCATCCGGTGTATGACATAACACATACACCCAGGTGTCTGACACAACACAATACATACACCTACATCTAGTGTAAAGTACAACACAATACACATGTCACGGTTCGATGACTAGGAAATGCACATACACAATACCACGCATACACAAAAAAATGTACAATAGGCACACAATACCACTTGTGCACAACACAGCATGTACAACATGCACATAATACCACATGTACAACATGTACACAGTACCACCTATAACAAGCACCACCTACACAACATGTACACAACACCACATGTACACAGCACCACCTACACAACATGCACACAGAGCCACATGTACACAACACCACCTACACAATGTGTACACAGGACCACATGCATGACATGTACACAACACCACATGCACAACATGTACATAGAACCACCTACACACATCACCTCATAGACACCACATGTACATAGCACCATATGTACAACATGCACACCACGCCATATGTACACAACATTGCATATGAAACATGCATAAAGCGCCCTATGTACATAACATCGCATATCCAACATGCACATAACACCTTGTGTACACAACATCACATATCCAACATGTACACAACACCATCTATACATAATATTGCATAAACAACATGTACACAACATCATACATACACAACACTACATATACAAGATGTACATATCACATATGTACACAACACTACATCTACACAACATCACAGGTACAATATGTATAACACATATACAATAGTAGTACTAAACATCCATAAAAAACACACTAACTCTACCAAGCAAACTTGTTGCTAGTGTGTTTCCATTATTCATGCATGTTTTAAAATGCTGCCAATCACAATGCTTCCATTCCACTAATGTATCCCTCAATAATACATGTCCATAACATAAACATAGGCATAGTACAAGCATATAATATCAATTCATATGCACATGATATTGACCTTGTAGATCTGTTAGGGTTACTCTTCCCACTTGATTCCTCATAAACGAGGAACCTCTTCATGTCATTCACCTGCATAAGCAATCATTCCTCCACAAGAATGATTCCTAATGACCCTGTTGGACAATGACATATATCTACATATATATTATATATATATATATATATATATATATATAATATATATATACATGTGAACACTAGCACAAAACAATCTTAACAACCCTATCAATCAACGAAATACACACATACATACATACATATATGCATATACAAGCATCAACATAATCATAGTCACAACACAATTACCAGATATTGTAAGCTCTAGGTTAAGAAAACTCCCTTTATTTGTGCAACGCATGCACAACATTGAGAACAACAATTCTCAACATAGCTAAGGCATTTGGTGCCTCAAATCCATTTTCTCTAGCTTTCTTGTTACCTTTCTCATGAATGTCCTGCCACCATTCATTTACACCAATGGACCCAACCAGTGCAACTAGTTTTTATACTCTTGCCTTCATCTTCCCTTTACTCGTGCATCAAGCTTCATCCAGGTCTTACATTACCTGTTGGGTTTCATCAAACTCTTCCTGAACTACATTAACTTTCCTCTTTCCTGACCAATTCCCAAGGCTCTCCAAACATGAAAGGAAATAACATGTAGAATTTCCTGCAAATTCTCTACAAATCTACCTCTGAGATCTATGTAGAAAATCTAACTATAGATTAAATCGATAATGCAATATACTAAAGCAAAATACTATAATATACTTCTACTATCAAACTTGCGGAAGCTTAAATATTTGAGCAAGGTCAAGCGGAACACATATAACAGAGAAGAAGAATTAATACACATGAAACACATAAGAATACTCTGGGGAAAGCCTCAGCTAAAAACCCTGCTATCTATATTATCATACAAGGTCGAAATATCTCAGAATTACAAAAAGCTTTAGCTCTCATAGCTAGCCATCTCTCAGTACAATCCTCCTGGATGCTCATAGGAAAACAAGGCTTCTCACAAACCTTCTCCTCTGCCTTCTAAGCCTCCTATTTCCTTGCATTGTTTCTCTTGGGTGATCCACTTGTTACCAAGTGTAACACTGATGAGTCACACTGATCTTACACACTATAAAACTGTGCAACTCAAGGAACCTTATTCCTTCTGCATGGATGAGTTTCTTTTATAGGAAAACTCATGTAGCTAATAGTAACATGTCCCTATCTTTAATCTCAACTGGGTATTTCTCTGAATAGACATGCATGAGTTATTTAAGAGAGAATCTTCAGTTATTTGGAGTACACTAGTTTAATGCATGCATGCATTAACTGACTAAACTCACAATTAGTTCCTCAAACTGTTTCGAACTAATTTAACTCGACATAACTCAGTTAATTGAGCTAACTAATTACAACTCATTCTTATCTCCTTAATTAAGGGATAATCTCCCTAATTTAAGTTATAATTGTTGCATGACTTCACAAAGACTTCTAGATTGAATTTCTCTGACTAATTAATCCAAGATGAATTAATTAATTATTTTTCAAGTAGGTAGTGAGACTAAATTCAAATTTTAATTGTCAATTTTAAATAAAGGACAAATTAAAATTGGAATATTCTGAATGTTATTTTTATCATTTATGGTTGCTATTTTCAACACTCCCTCTCAACAAGAAATGAATTCTTATCGATCCCAATCATGAACCTTTGGAATGTTATACATGCAACACTTCTCTCTAGTGTTGTTGCTCCAACAACTCTAGAAACAAAAAAATATCCAACCTGAATCAATATGACGTATCTATCATCAAAGTATCTAATTGTTATTGCCTCTATCAACTGAAAAACTCTGCACTTCTATTGACTTAGTCTTTCTACACTGTTGTCAATCCTTCTCTATGCTCTTCAGTATTTGACTACTCTAGCCTCTGTCACTTTGATCTCTGAATACATCAATCCTATTGATTCCTCCCGCTACTATGTACTTTGGGCTCCTGTAGCAAAGTACGATCCATGAGATAAAACCTGTCAATGGACCCTACCCAATTTCAGCCTTCTTGAGACTATCACTTCACATCACCCCACCTCACACCTAGAGGTATGACTACATGTGATCCCTCTGCCCACTTGGCCTGAGATTTCCCATTACTAGAGGTCTCTGCATGAGTGGATGCCTCCACTCAATCTCCTCTCAGTATCTCCAATTGTGGCTCCTCCACAATTGTCTGATACTTCTTTTAGGACTGCAGGTTGAGAGGTAATTTACTCTTGCTCTCAACCACCAAGTCTCTAACATTTGCCTTGCTCCTCAAGGCTTTGCATGCATATTGAATCTCAAGAGAATACATGTTATGTACCCGTGAACCAATATGTTTCACTTGTCTCATGGTGATGTGCCTAAGGAAAACCTTTCCCTTACTGAAGACAACATCGTAGCCTTTCTTCTCCAACATCGCAATCGATACCAAGTTCTTCTTCAATCCAGGCACATACATCACATCTTTCAAGGTGATAAGAGCTCCATCCTCCCTCTGAAAAGGAACCGTGCCCACTCCTGAAACACTATACCTTTCATCATCACCCATCTCTATGTGAATCTTGAGGTATTTCTCCTCCAAGGTATTGAATAAACTTTTATCACCGGTCATGTGGAATGAGGCTTCATTGTCAAGAAACCAACCACTACCCATCATCAAAGACACCATGCATTCGATGAGGGTGAGGTCCATTTTGAACTGAGAGTCTAATGGCTCACCTTCAGATCCTTCCAAGGATCCCTTCGTGGACTTATTCAATGGGCAATTAGTCGCATAATGACCCATCCCATGACAATTAAAGCATCTCACATTAGACTTGTCACCCTTCTTCCCTCCATGAGAAGAATTCAATTTGGGATGAAAATCCTTCTCTTTCCCTTTCCTTGCCTTACTCGCTAAGGCCAAATTTTCTTCATCCTCCTTGGATGAAGAACCATCTCGTGTGCTCCTCCTGATCTCCTCCTGCATGAGATTCGACCATAGTCGTTCCCAATCCAGAACTTTCTCCCTCCCATTCATAGAGTCCTAGTAGATATGCCACCTCTTTGGAAGACCGAGGAGAGCAAGGCTCACCATATCATCATCGACAGTAGTTATTCCCACACTTCCAAGCTCATCTCTACAGGTGGTGAGCTTGTTCAAATATGTGGAAATAGTATCACCGTTCTCCATCTTGATTCTTCGAAGCTTGTCCTTGAGTGCCAATTTTCTTTGGTCACTATTGTTCTGGTAGAGGTCATTCAATGTCTTCCACATTGAATATGGAGTGTCCTTCCCATGGAGACTCGAGACAATATGGTCTCGAACTCCCTCAAGGATGATCCATCTCACCCTCACCACACACTTCTTCCATTTAACCAATTCTGGTACATTAGTTGTAGATGGCTTAGGGATTTCTTGATCAATGAAATCCTTCAAACCATTGTCTTTTAATACCGCTTCCATGTGATCTTTCCATGCTATGTAATTCATGCTTCCATCCAAGGCATACTTGAGTCTCAAGCCATAGAACGCCATTGACCAACATGAAGTATGAGATGAATTCAATTTGTACCTACAACCCCAAACTTTAAACTTCAAATTCTCTTCTCAATATATTGTTCACAACTCTGATAACCTTTGCTCTAATACCATGTAGAATTTCTTACAAATTCTCTACAAACCTACCTCTGATATCTATGTAGAAAATATGATTGTAGATTAACTCGATAATGCAATATACCAAAGCAAAACACTATAATCTACTTCGACTATCAAAATTGCATAAGTTTAAAGATTTGAGCAAGATCAAGAAAAACACATATAACATAGAAGAAGAATCAATACACATGAAACACAAAATAATACTCTAGGGAAAGCCTCACCTAAAAACCTTGCTACATGTATTATCATACAAGGTGGAAGTATCTTAGAATTACACAAGGATTTAGCTCTCACAGCTAGCCAGCTCTCAGTACAATCCTCCTGGATGCTCACAAGCAAACAAGGCTTCTCACAAGCCTTCTCCTCTACACTCCGAGCCTCCTATTTCCTTGTGTTATTTCTCCTAGGTGATCGAGTTGTTACCAAGTGTAACATTGATCAGTCATATTGATCTTACACCTTGTAAAATTGCACAATTCTCAAGGAACCTTGTTCCTTCTGCATGGATAAGTTTCCTTTATAGAAAAACTCATGCAACTGATAGTAACCTATCCTTGTCTTTAATCTCAATTGGGTATTTCTCTTAATAGACATGCATGAGTTATTTATGAGAGAATCTTCAGTTATCTGGAGTACACTAGTTTGATGCATGCTTGCATTAACTGACTAAACTCACAATTAATTCCTCAAACTATTTGGAACTAATTTAACTGGACATAATTCAGTTAACTAAGCTAACCAATTACAACTCAAATACAACTCATCCTTATCTCCTTAATTAAGGGGTAATATCCTTAAATTAAGGGATAACGATTGCATGACTTCACAAAGGCTTCTAGCTTGAATTTCTCCAAGATGAATTAATTAATTATTTTTCAAGCAACTGATGAGACTAAATTCGAATTTTAATTCAAGGACAAATTAAAATTAGAATATTCTGAATGCTATTTTTAGTGTTTCTTGTTGCTATTCTCAACATAACAAGAAACATACAATAAGAAACCATGAAAAACAATAACAATATGAAACCACAAATTAGATGGCATGGCCATGCACTAGACACAATCAAACCACAAATCAAGCACAAACAAATCATAAAATATTGAGATCAAAATACTAGCAATAGACACCATGACTCAATCCCATGGCTCCCCAATGCCTCCAAGGAAAGCTCAACCCAAGCCTTCTCCAATATTGCATGGTAGTCTTTGTTTCCATGCAATCCCTTGCATCATACTGCTAAAAACACATAACCATCAGTGCATAAATAAATATAACAATATACCTGTTATCTTACCTTGTTGTGCCAAGCACGCATCCTTGTAACTAAACACGCATGTCAGCTACATGTTCCAAAGGTCAAGGCAACATATGTATTAATTTGAAATCAACCTTTACCAAGTCTAACAACCATGTCATAATCAACAATCAACTCACATTCATCAACCATAATACATAATGCTACAATTATCACCTATTTGCACCCAAGTATATATCAGTTGTCTTAACACATATGTGTTAGTGCAACCATCTTAAAACAAGATCATTTATTCGTACAACCTTATAGACACATACTCATATCATGCAATTAATCAAACATTCAAACAACAGATAGATGACATAATAGACATCAAACACTCAAACACCAAATAGACGACATAATCAAACTCATACCTTAATGTATCTTAGGGGAGGCTATCTTTTCTGTACAATCAATCTAGATTAGCTTGATATAAATCACCACATATGAACTCAAACATAAATAAGGTCATGATATCCATGACGGTAACTAGCTAACATGTTCACATCATAAACTCATAAACAATTTTCATTCATGCATAATAATCACACATGCACAATAAGTCTAGATTAGTACAACACATTATCACAAATAGGTCTCGTACCTGAATGTCATAACCCTAACCATCTTCATAGGCCCATCCAAATTAGTGTGATACATATAACATCAAGATCTTAGTTGCAACGACCATAACCATCATGCATATGATCACAATGCATATAACAACAAGTTATTATCCTTTATGACTAACAAACACATGTACATATGATCACACTAATTAACTAACATATACCGTACATGTAACCATAAAAATCCATCAAGTAACATACCTGCATGCCAAACATAGAACACTTGTATGTTGATCTGCTCTTACCCCAAAGTCTAGTGTTGCAACCTCGCTCTAATAGTCTGCATCTCTTGCTCTATCTCATCCAACATATCAACATCATATCTTATCAAAAACATCATGATGACATAACTACATACAATGACCTCATGATGCATATATAACCTCCTATGCATGCATAACGACAACCATAACCATAAAAATTCATGCACAACAACATATAGACACTAAAATGCATAACAAATTCATATACAATCGACATGCATTCATGACAAACACATCCCAACAACAACATCATCAAATCCTACTTGAAAACACAATTGTAATAATGACCATCACCATGCATACAAAACAAGCACATAGTCCACAACCATAAGGAACACATATGCAACCAACATGTATACATGACCAACACACTACCCATCCAGTCCAAGGGGTGAACCATGCTCTGATACCACTATGTAATAGCCTCCTCCCACATTTACCTAATTTAAGCAGTCTGTTGGGGTAAACATGCGACGAGAAGCTACTATGATCTAATTCAACTACCCATGTATAGTTAAGGAAGTGGAACTAACAAAACACAACCAATCTGACCTTCTACACATGTTACAAAACCTTCAGGAGCCAACCAGCCCTTCCAGGTGACCAACCCCTAAGGTAACTTAACATTTTACTGACCTAGAGCCTCAGTCACTCCCATTACATGGGCATGCATGGGACTGGGACCCTCTAGTCACTCTCACAACAAGAGCATGCTAATGACTGGGGACTGTTTTAGCTATTTCTGAGCCTACGACCCTGAATTTTGGCCAGTTTTTGAGGGCTAGGTCTCAGGTCATTTCCCAGAACTTCATGAAACTTCTAGAAATGAAAAATAACATTGAAACAATGATACTAATACAAATAATTGATCAAAGATTTGATCTAACCCCTACCAGGTATTTCGTCAAACATGTCACAAATATGCATTTTATAGGTCATAACCATAGACCTTAGCATAGGGGTCTCATACTTATCTAAGAATCGTAAGGAAACATTGATGCCTTATCACAATAGATGCATGATCATATATTAGGTCATATATTCATTTTGATTCATTTTCAAAACAAAACATGATGGGAGTCATACATCGAATATGTCATAAAACATGCTCATAACTAGCATATAACCAAGAAAAGTAACAAGGACATAACAACCATAAAAACCACATACAAACAAGTATATTTACCCATCAAATACAAGAGGAAAGAAACTTTCATTAACATATGAAAAATGAAACCAGGTTTGGGGCTTCCACGTACCACTTGACCATAGATTGGCTAAACCAAATATTTCTTTCATCCAATCACCCCCATGCCATATTCCAAGCATGGATGTGGGATATCATGAAACAAATCAAACCAAACCAAACCAAACCAGGGCTTCCAGAGGCCAAAACACCTCAATCCTCAACCAATGATTCCACCTCATGGTCAAACATCACAAACCATCACCAGATAGGTCTCTACCCAAGTTGTCCAGGGAACCAAAGCGTTTGTTCCAACCAAGGCTTCTAGAAGTAATAACTCAACCCACAATTGTTGCTAATCTTCTAGAGTGTTTGTCCAACCAGGGCTTCTAGGATGAGTAACTCAACCCACCAAGGGCTTCAAAAGCATTTTTGCAATCAAAGCTTCCAGGACTAGTAACTCAACTTCCAAAGCATATGTCCAACCAAGGCTTCCAAGAACTAGTAACTCAACCCACGGCCATAAGGAACATGAGAACCAAATAGAGGAAGAAAAAAAAAAGGAAAGACACCCACAACACCATGGATTTATAGGAAATGAGAAGGATAGGAAAATCCACTGTGAATCTAGACAATCCTCCATGCCAACAATAGATCATAGCCAAGAAACCACATGCATGTGCCATGCATGCCAAAACTACCAATGCAATCATACATGCAACTCGATACCTGGAAGAAAAAATCTTTATAGTTGTTGATCCTGATGTCCTATTGTTCTTTCTTTCTCTTCCTTTTCCTTCTTTCTCCAAAACTACAAGTATGGCACACTCCTCCAAGAGTGCTCCAAGAAACTCTAAGTGTCCAAGAGTGTGAGAGAGATAGAGACTAGAGTAGAGAGCTCCAAGCTAAAGCTGACAAAAGAATGAACTAACCAAAAGCCATGAACTAATCCTCAAAAGCCTTTTTATCATTGAGGCCTCTATTTTCTTCAATTTCATTACTTTTCCTTCATTTTCCTCCTCATGTCCAACATGTGACCTTTCACCTTATTTTTCTCCTATTTTCCATTTTTTTCATAAAAATCCCAATTAATGCCTCCTCCCTTTCCAAAGCCTCTGCCATTCCCTTTTCTAGTTTCCTTATCTATAGTAAACCAAATGAACACCAATTATGATGTTTTTCCCACCACTCATCTTGGAATACGTCTCCCATGACCTTGACCATATGTTTTTTTACATGAATTTTCAACCGGGATTGTTGCACTTAAATATAAAACTCGGGTAAGGTGAAAATCCTGGAAACCCTAACTCCCCACCCCCCCCCCTCTGTTACAATGAAAGTTTTAACATGGAATATAAGAGTCTTGAATATCCCAAGAAAACAAATGATCCTTAAAGATAAGATGAAAAAAGATAACCCATATATCATGTTCATACAAGAGACTAAGTGCCCATATAAATGTCTGAAAGTAAGTGGTAGGAAATTTTGGTATTGATATGACTATGTAGATATCAAATCTCAGAATCTTTCAGGGTGAATATTAACCCTGTTTAACCCTCAAAAGATAAATCTCATCTCTCTTGAATCCACTGGTACTCCCTCTCAATAGTTATACAAATCCTTGGTTCATCAGATCCAATACTCTATACAAATGTGTATGGTCCCCAAAGGATTGATGAGAAGCTCAACTTCATCCAATCTTTGGAGGACCTCTGAAAAAGGAACCCACACATGAAGTGGATATTGGCAAGGGAATTTAACATGATCCTCACCTTGGAAGAAAATAAAGGAGGCACAAGGAAACTAGATCGTGACTTAGAGGGTTTCCAAAATTTTATTGTTACCAAGAAGTTGGTGGACATATAAACAACACATGGGATGTATAGTTGGAATAAAAAAAGAGGGAGAAAATATATGGTGGACTCTCGTCTAGATAGATTTCTTGTTTCAATGTAATAATCCTCTGAGGAATAAATTTAGAGGCTAATACTCTACACTATGGTAGATGTGATCATTGGTTTATCCTTCTGGATGCCTATATAATGGGAATGCCAACAAAAAAACCTTTCATATTCGAGATATTTTGGCTGGATCATCTCAATTTTGTGGAAAAAATGAAGGAATGGTGGAAGTATGTGGGAGAATCTCAAGGCTCTAAAATGTTTTAATTGTGGAAAAAACTAAAGCAAGTCAAAGGTAAGACCAAACAGTGGAATGGGAATGAATTTGGTAATATATTCCAAGCCAAAAAAGAATTAGAAGACAAAATTGAGGAGCTTCAAAAATCATTTGTCGAAGAGGGATACAATGTTGAAAAGAAAGAGTTGGAGCATTCCCTCTAGAGGGAATGAGAAGAGAGATGCAAACAGTAGGAGAATTTAAGGAAACAAAATTCGAGGATGCATTGGCTATAGGAAGAAGAAAGGAATACTAAATTCTTCCACGAAACAATTGTATCCCATAGGAAATAATAATAGAATCCTGGAATTAAAAGATAAGGAAGGGAACATATGCCACAACTATCAAGAGATAGAATATATTTTGGTTCAACACTTTCAAGAAATAACAACCAAACCCCAAGGAGATAGATCAACTAATATCTAGAAAATCTTCCAACATGTCTCAAGGATGATCATAGAGGAGTAGAATGCCAACTTTGTTAGACACATATCCTTAGAGGAGGTCAAGTAAGCAGTTAGAATATGTCAAATGGTAAGGCGCTAGGACTAGATAGTTTTACCGTAGATTTATTTTAATTTTGTTGGGATATTGTGGGTCACGTAATACACGAAGTAGTGGAATAATCTCATATATCAACCATTGTTCTTAAATCCTTAAATTCCACCCTCATCACTATGATCCAAAAATAAAAAGAAGTAAACTCCCTAGATAGATATCGCCCCATTGCTATGTGAAATGTTGTATATAAGATAATCTCAAAAGCTGTAGAAAATCGGTTGAAGCCTCCTCTATTGATTTTTATCTTTGAATGAACAAGCAGAGTTTGTGGAGACAAATCTTGGATAATGTAGTATAGGCACATGAAATTTTCCATTGCCTAAAATCCCAGAAAAAAGTAGGGATGGTCATATGCAACTGGACATAGTTAAAGCCTATGATAAAATGGGTTGGGCATATGTGGAATGCACTATGTAGCCTTTTGGTTTTAACCAACATTGGATCTAGTGGGTCATTCCATCCTATACATGAGTCTTTCCCATTCTCACTCATAATTTGTATATGGTGTACAAGGTTTTGCCTAGGATTAAACATTGGTATATTCAATCATGCTGATAATTTCCATCCTCCATAACTTTCCATACAGTAAGTTGTTGTTGTTTTCGAGGTAAAGAGTCGAGGATCATGGATGTCTCACCACCGAGATGATTTTCCAGTGAAGTTTTGGACTAAGATTTTCATTCTTCCCTATTCTCCAGTATCTTTAGTTACTTTCTCAACATGATATATAAGGGGAGCTTGTTCTTTAAATCTAAGTTGGGCATTGGAATCTTTGCTTAACTTGAATGGTAGCAGTGTTGGGATTTCCTTTAATTTCCTTTCTCAAATGATAGGAACTGCTTTTGTAGCAAAGAAAGGTCAAATATTCTTGGTTAGCATAACCTCAAACAACTAGCACTCCTTTTCCTTGGATTCATAGTTTTTAATTTTCCATTCACACAACTCGGTGCCTGAAATTTGTGTGATGGATAGAAGGGAGCCTGATAAGATTTCCCTAAATGAATTATGCTCCACATTATCTATGTCCTCAAGTGGTATATGGTACAACCTCCTTGTTTCTATATAAACTTCCCAATGTTTGACCCAAGGCTTCCCTTAGAGAGAATCAAGAGGTATTATGATATTTTTCTTATTCCCTTTTAGTTTAATTATATACTTTTCTAGGGAAATCACAACCTTCATCCTTTTACCCCAAGGTCTTTCAACCAAATTTGAATATGTTGGTATTCCATTGATTAAGTCGATCACTTCAAAATTAATGAAGGTGATAGTTCCCATAATTGAGTTTTTGACTTGTTTTATCATTCCAATGGGATTGTTGAATCTCTAATCTACAACTTTAAGGTAGTCGGTCATTCTTTGGAGAGTAAATCTTCCTAACCTTATCCATATTTTTCTCAAAAGGATGTTCACTTGCAAGCTAAATTCTACCAACAAGTGATTTATCATATATCTAACTATCTACATGTCTACTTAAGCATCATATAGCTAACAATAATCGTCTATGTATTTTCCTTGAGATAATTGGTGCAAGTTTGTACATTGATTTCTCTCCTCATTATATTCTTCTAATATATTGAGAATTTTGATTAAACAACCAAATGATTATTCTTCCTTCAACAATTCCAAATATTTTTCGAGTATAATGTCCTTCGTCGATCTTTATAGACCGAATTCATTCTTGAAGAACTCAACTCTCTTCTCCATGTTATCGCTATGTTGTTTAATATCTGGGTGTTTGGCCGTGTTCTTAGGATTTCGAAGAACTTATTGATTTCTTAAAGAATTCCCTTTACTAGATATCGATATGGTAATAATGTGAATCTTTTTCTAATTCTAATACCTCCTACATCAAGATAGTTTGGAGTACATTCACATCTCTTTTATTCAATGTTTTTTCTGGAATTTCAGGGAAATATTCTAAACACTGATCACCCAAACCATACATGTTGCAAAATCTTAGATCAGATTTGTCTTTAAAGGACAACCAGGCATTGTGTGGCCTTCTTTCCAACACATGAAGCAATATAAAATTCCTTGACCTCGACCTCAGCCATTTCCTTGTCCATTATAACCTCCTCTACATCCTCCATACCCATCTCTACCATTTCCTCTTCCCCCTTGCGTGGATGGGTCAATAAACTAATCTAATGCCTGAGTATGGTAGACAACATGATAATTGATCATATTTTTATCATTTAACTGACATTATTACGTAGAATTAGTGTTATCCTCACAAATGTTGCACCATTTGGTTTTATGTTCCTTAAATTATATTGAAATTCTCTACTTATATGACTCAATGCGACCTAACAAATATCACAATATGTGTTTATCTAGACATATTGGACATCCTTGTCAAAATAGTTGGAAATTTTATAATTATTTTTAATATGTCCAATACTACAATTAGTGCACCACAGATTTTTTCTACAAGGATAATGTTAGGGAGTATTGTTGTAGTTTTTCAATTTTTTCTTGTAATCTTTTGTTATTCATTAAGGAACTTGAATACTCTTCATAGTTTGTCTCAATTCATTGCTCCATTTTCAAGGTTTCTTCACATGATTGTAGTTTATGCATTCTCAACGCCCTCATATTTTTTGTAACATCCCGACAAAGTTCCATTGAACCAGTAGGGTTTCATCAATATTGTAAGGAATTTGACTTAGAAAGTCCTTAAAACTTTTATCATACTCCCTAATTGTTTTTTCTAGTCATTGTTTAATTTCTTTTAATTTTGGGCTGAAATATGTAGAAATTTTGAATAATTTAACACATATTCAATGGAGATTATCCTGATCATGTACTATTGCGGAAAACATACACAATACATAAGCTCCTCTACGTTGATCATCAATATAGCAGCATCAATAACAATAAAACATCAAGAGCATTCACAGATTAACATAGTATGTATCCCGAGGAAAGCATCTCGCTAAAAACCCCAACTATCTGTATATTAATGATTGAGTCATGTAACATTACACAACATAATACTTCTCACAAGTATCTCCACCTCTGTTACACACAAAACTAGCTCAGATCTGAATCAATCACTGGCTCAAATCTCCTCCGCTGCTTGCCTGCCTCTACTGTGTAATCCTGCAAGAGAATACTGATGAATGAATGAAGCAAACTCCTATTTCCTTGGCTAAACCACGCAATCCTCATTGGCATTACTCAATCCCTTGATTGTGCAAATCATCATGCACAACTATAGTCACAACTGATAGCAATCTGATCCTCTAACACCTGTCCCTGCTGAACTGAACATGCACTGACATGCAACTAAGTTAACTGATGTATTCATAGTTGTATTATGAGTTAATAACTTGTGAATTAATTAATAACTAATTCACCCAACTCATCTCTAGTCTATTTGCCAGTTAGACTAAATACAACCAGTTTAACAAAGCTAAACTGAAACAACTCCATCAACTGCACCTCCAGTCCACTAAACTCAACTCACTTGAGTTCTAACTGAAGTCATGCATGCAAATATTCAACTCACCCATAAGAACCACGTATTTCCTTCATGCAATTGCATGTGCCACATCCATAGCTCGAACTGAAGTGCTCCAAGAGAATAAGATTAAGTTTATAGTCTAAATATTATTGTGAGATAATAATATTTGACTTTTCTATTTTTAGCATGGCAGTCTAAAAATAGACTCCGCCCATATGTCTAAAAATAGAAGTCCATCTATTTTTACCAACAAGATCAATCATCCACAAATAGCATCCTGCAACTCATAGACCATGATCCATATGTCTAAAAATAGACATAGTCTAAAAATAGACTTGCGCCAAAAATAGCCTGCGGGCCCACTTAGGGAAGGCGACTCTTTTCACTAAGCTCCATCATCTTGTTGCAATCTCAACAAGCATTTCTTGTTGTACACTTTTCAACACTCCCTCTCAACAAGAAAGGCTTCCTCTCAA